>OMLP01025869.1:0-16128 GCA_900302685.1 Spondyliosoma cantharus | reverse complement strand
GTTAAGGCTGCAGTCTCACAAGTCCTATTTCCTTTCGTCCTGCACATCCAGCATCACAGAATAGTACATCTTTTACTTTCCACTACACAACACTACTTATCTACCTTGTTAAAAAACAGAAGTTGCAAATGTATGCACTTGTATGTTTGTATCTTTAGCACTTCAATCATAGCACTTACGCACTTAAAATATCTTTGATAAATAGCAGTTAGATCCTCAGATGAGAATTGTTTCTCTATTTCGTTTTTGCTCCATCTACGTGATACTGTTTGATCTACTCTTTGTGTATTATTTGAACGTACAGTAAACAGTTGAACTTTAAATCCTCACTGATTCTTTGTTGGCTTAATAGCCTGATAACAGGATGCCGGGTGAGAGCATATTTATGAAAGCGCTTATTGATTTATGATCTTGTATTGAAGGTACACTGATTAAAGTCACTTTTTGTTTGGGGTATTTTGACTGTTTCTATAACACGGTTCACTGAAAGTGTCAAGAGGCTGATTAATTATACTTGTTAAATCTGTTTCACTCACATTTCACATTTATAGATATGGAATTATGTGATCTCCCCAGTCCATTCTGAGCGGTACAGCGGTACTCTGCAGAGCCAGAGGGCTGGATGTACCTCAACACAAGCTGTGCTCCATTACTGAGGAATGTGTGGTAGTAGTTTACATATTTGTACCAGGTGTATTCAGCCGCTGGATTAGCATCGCTGTTACAGGTCAGAGTCACTGAACTGCCCGCCATGATTTCTCTAGAGGGACTCGCCCACACTGAGGGACCCTTCGGAGTATCTGAAAGAGATTTTGTGATATGGCTCGCATTAATTAAAATAGGTATGTGTACTGTGGAACAGTCTGCATTTAATGTTCAGTTATGCACTGGAATGGACAAGTGGTAATGTAAAAATACACATTAAGTGGTGTAATTAAAGCCTACATGTCTTGAATAAAGGGTTTCTAAATAATACAAAATAACAAAATTATACTTTCGTTATCAGTGGCTCAAAAAACTCACACAATGAAGGCGAGCGGTAATCCTGATATGTCTCCAAAGCACAGGAGATTCTGTCTCCGGGGTAAAAGTAATCTCTGTGTATCGAGGATCCTGAAGTGATTTTATTCCCATTCTTAAAAAAGACATACGAAGCCTCAGAGCACCGGCTGTGACACGTCACTTCCGCCAACACATAAGATGTTTCAGTTGTTATTGTGGCCACCGTCAGCTGGAGATCTGGATATGAGAACAAAACAGTCGAGTCACTGGTCACCATTTAACAAATCACAATCATAGATTGTCCCACTGAAACTCTGAGGAACACAACCAACTGAACTGATGACTAACAGCTCAGTCCACAGAATGAAACGTTGCCATTGTAGGTTTCTGTAAAACCACAGATGCATTAATTGTACATCTCATATCACCTTTTGTACGAGACGTATAATTGCGATAATACGATAATCGCTAATTTTAGCGACCGTCAGAACATTTTGCAGCCAAAACATGATCTTTTCTTAACCCCATCCAAGTGTTTATTTATTTTTTTATTTTTTTACCTAATTAGGCCTTTTAATTTTCTAATATTTGAAAGGTAAAGACATGTAAAGCTGCAATATATTTGTGGTTTGAATAAACGTACATTGACAACATTTAATGTGGCAATGTGCTGCAAATAATAATACAAAATAAGTTTGACAAACAAGTTTGTTTGAATGCACTGTGTCAGTTTGTGTACGTCTGTACCTGTTACACTCAGATATGTTCCAGGTAAAACACTCTTCCATTCAAAGCTTCCTGTTTTGAATTTGAAGTCATACTGGCCTGTATCACTTTCTCTCAGGTCACTGATTTGCAGATTGGAGCTTATTCCGTTATATTGCTGTTCTTCAAAGACCTGAACACGACCTGCATACTGGGAATCTTCACTTCCGTCAGATAGCAACTCTTCCTCGACATTAACATGATCGTCATTCCCGTAGCCCTCAAATTCAGATTCATATTCAGCCTCAATCTCGGCTTCAGATTCATACGACCATTGGTGGCTTCGTCCAGGACTGAACCAAAATCTTGACTCAAAGTCTTTCTCGTAAGCATTGTACAGACAATAAATGTTCACCGTTGAGCCTTTGGGAGCACAAGTGCTTCTGTAGCTGTACGTCACTCTGTTGCACGAGTCACCATACACACCTGAAAGATGAAAACAGATGGGACAACAGAAACCGTGCAGACTTATTGTTTTTTACCCCTAACGTTGTGCTAATGCGGTGTTGCGATTGAATCTCTCTCACCAGCTGAGCTTGTAATCCAGCTTTTGCAGTATCTTTCTGAAGACTGTGTAAATTAATTCATTACGATAAATTTGACTCTGAATATTTTAGGTTGACTGTCGCTTCATTAGGCTTTATCGTCCACCACTGGACTTCTAATAAATTTCAATAAACTTGAACTTCAGGTCTTGATCACTGAACTGTGTTTTGCTTTCTTGTGAAACATTTGATACATTGAACTTCTTGAGCCTCAAACTATTTTAAAATCAAATTATCTGAGAGGTTTAGAGAAGAAATGTGTCTTCGATGAAAGTACTTCATTTTAGAAGAAATTGCCACTGTTAACTGTTCACACGAATAAAAGATTTGGCATTATGTTGTTAAATATACACATGTAACCATGCAAGTAACTACTGCCTACACCTGTGAGGTAAATACAGACAACATCATTCCCGTCTGATATAAAGTGGAACAAAAGTATAAAGAAGACTGAAATGGGAGTAAACATACAGACTGTAGGAGACGGGTGATGCTCGTGTCTCATTATGGCGCAGGCACAGCTGTCTTCATCATAGAAGTAGGCTGAATAAGTAGAAGCTGTTTCTCCTGGGACGACCTCTTCGTTCTTGTACCATACGAAGCTCATGGATGGAGGCAGATACTGATCGCCGACACATTTAAGCTCTGCCCAGGTGCAACTATATATTGAGCACTCAGACGATGACTCCACCTTCACCCGGAGTCCTGAGCACAGGCACACACATGAAACACGGTCAATGAAGAGACACAGAATAAATAAATAATTAAGTAACTCTTATGAAATTTTTTTTTACCTATGGGTATGTAGACTTGTGATGCAGTGATAAATCTCCCACCTGTTGTACATGAACATGTTGTCAGCGGAGTCAACATATAATGCTCATATCCTCTGACGCCTTCATTGGAATAGAGCTTTGCAGAATAAACACATTAAGATCCCTTCCAGACATTTTAAGACAAAAATACGTCCTCTGTCATTGAACAATTGAGAATCTATGCTTGTAGTTAATCTCTCTATGAGCTGAGGCAGGATGTCACTCAGTCTGTAGGTGAACAGTGAACAAACACAAATGCATTTGATCTGTGTATCAGCAGGAAGAGGGTTAAATATAATAAGAAACGAGTGAATGAGAAAAGAAAAGTGTGATTTTCTCAGTTTGTTTCCTCCCTGTTCACTCACACTGCAGAGAAATGCAGCGAGGCGTCGACATTTACGCCCTGCTGCCGTGTGACATTTCTGTAACTCGCATGTCTGTGAGAAGTGATGCTCCACCCAAACTCTATGTTTAACGTATTTAAACACTTCTGTCCTGGAAACTTGTGAGGATGGCTTTAAACAATGTTTACTGTTGCTCTTTCTGCTGTCAGCATGAGTTCTGTTAATAACAAAGGTGACAAGTTTGACTTAAAGAATCAAAATATCTACAAACTTATAAAGTCTTTTAACTAAAGAGACATCTAAGTACACAGCTTCTGGCTCACATCTTCAAGTTCCTCTTACAAACGAGACATCGATGTAGCACTCGCAGAGAGACGTCACAGTAAAACATGTTCGATGAAATAATGAATAAAATACTTGTTCTGGCTCAGCCTCCTTAATTTCACACATATTCATTCATGAACTGTTAGTTTTGTGCTCAAAAGACAAACATGCTTTGCAGGTATGAATGAAGAAACTTTGTAGATGACCAACCTCCAGTTGATTTTTAAACTAGTGAAATATATAAAATATAAATATACAGTACCCAGTATGGAGAGAATGAAGATACATCCTCTGGCTGCTGCTGTGAAACCCATGGTCGGCCTTCTTCACACACATTCAAACACACCAGCTTGTTGTTTTGCAAAATGCAACATCACTCAAAACTAAATCTTTCAAATTGTTACGGACGATCAAAACTGAGACAAAACTGTGCAACAATTGTAAAGATGTTTAACTAACAGAGCGACTTCGGACGGCAGGCTGCTTGTTCCTCCTCATCACTTCTCAGAAGACTAACTTCTAATATAAGGCAGCGTTTCCTTCCTCTAAATAAAGCGTATGATGACGAATGTTTAAAGCGTAGACGTGTGAAAAAACAGAGAGCCATCGACTGCTGCCTCCAGCAAAACTTCCACATCATACAAACCTTTGAAAACGTAAAATACATCTGCAAAAGTGTACATATGATACATTTTTTCCTTGTAAAAAGTGTTTGTTGTACATTGTAATTCTGTTATTCTGTTTTTATTTCCACTTTGTAGCTCTGCAACTTTGTGATTTTTTTGTTACTTTGTTTCTTTGCACTGTAATTGTACCACAGATACATCTTGTCCACTCTGTCATCCATTTTTTTCCTGGTTAAAGTGAAACACACTGAGGAAGGAGTTGGAACAAGAGACTGGGGGCAAGAGGGTGTAAGATTTAGAGATGTGTGTAATACAAGGAAATAAAAAAAAAGATCTGTTTATATAAATACTGTTATGAAAGTATTGAGTTGGTGTTATTCTATTTATTTATTTATTTATTTATTTATTGTTCAGGTTTCTTTAGTTTGACTCCTTTGGTTAAATGCACACACAGATGTTGTTTTCCTCTTTGACACAGCTACTGAATTCAAACCGACCAATCGCAGCGAAGGACATGCAAATCAGCGCCCACACGTCACGCCCATATTCAACAAACTACCAATGGTTGCCGCGGTGGGCGGGGCCTGGGTGATAACAGCGGAGGATTCAAACGGAAGATGGCTGCGGGTAAAGATGTCGATGAAAACACGCATAATAGAAGGTAAATATCATTTTAAATGATTTAGATAAATATCGGTTGTATTAACAGGTCGATAGAGTTAGCGTTACTCACGACTGACGCTTCATTTGACAGAATTAAAACAGGTAAACATACGTTGGTGAGACTAACTGACAAGGACTGTCAGTTAGTTAGCTCAAGGAAGTCATGTTAGCTAACTAACGTTAGCTGCTTTAGTTAGCTGCTGCTTAACCTTAGAAAACATCTTCGTTAGCTAAAACTTATTGATCAGAGGTTGCTGCTGGCAGTTTAAACGTTCATTTCGAAAATAGTTAAGCCACTTTAGTCGGAATTATTTGCGTGCAGCAGTAGCGGTGTGAGCTGTTACACCTTGAGTTGGTCGCGTTGACATAGATAACGTTTATGTTGGCTAGTTTATTTTAGCTAGCTAACGTTCGGTTTGTGTTGCAGCACTGTGACAGTGACCTTAATCCACTGCTCCTTTCGTTTGTTCATACGCGTACCTTTTTGTTCATTTGTGGCCATAATATCAAGAGCCTCGTAACAAACCCTGCCTTTGTTAGTTACTGTTCAAGCTTTGTGGAAACGTTGAACTAATTTGTGAGGTCCTAGATGGTAACGGTGTCAGATTTAACTGCAGGGGTTAAATGCATGACAGTTTCACACATCACTTTATTTGTTATGCTTCCGGTTGTTTGCTGTCCTCTGTGGCTCCAGAAAGAGCCTTTTTACAGTCAAAATTCAAACTGAGGAAGTCATCATGGTTAAAGGAGCTTGGGACACAATAGACCTGTACAGTAGGATGCAAAAGTCTGAAAACACATTGAAAAGCTCTAATATTGTCGCTTGGATCTGGAAATAATCAGATAGTTTGGGTGCATCTTAAAGTAAGTGAAAGTTTTGGTGGTCGAATTGTTTTTCTAAACAAATAGGGAATTACTCCGTGTTTAATCATGACTAAATTTGGGTCTATTTATCTGTTCTTAATTCCTCAGATGTGATGTCATCTTCTCATCGTCCTTTATTTGCATTATCCTCTTTTCATTAGCTTTTATTACATTTTACTACATGCTCTGTTCTGCCCTCTTGTTTTGACTCACCTCAGACTGAACTTGTGTTTAGCTCGACTGTTGAGTGTTTATTCTGCAGTATTGTCTGCTTGTTTGTAAGCTCTGTTTTTAAATTGTATATCATTAGGCTCAAGGCTTCTAAAAGTGCAGTGCATGTCAAATCTTAAACGTTTAGCAGAAACTGGATCAGTTGTATCCAAAGCACGATCATGCAGACACAAAGTGAGCACACCGTCAGGAGACCAATAATCAAGCTTAGCTCCCTGAGAGAGAGGAAAACTGTTTATGTTAGGAGACAAACAGGAGAAAGAAAGATACCACAGTGGGTGCATTTACATGGAGCCTAATATTCTGATTATAATCGAATATAAAAACCTCAAACAGAACGCTATTATAATCTGTTACAGAGAGAGAGTTTGAACCAGTTCATAAAGGAAAGTTAAGATTATGTTGCCAGCTCTTTTTACCTACTCCCCAGTTGCACATGATGTCCTTCCTCATACTATGTGAAAACTGTGTTTTACAATCTCCCCGTGTCTCCCCCTCAGAGGTACAGCCTGCAGCATGGTGACCAATCATGAGGAATCACCGGGGGGCTCTCGTGCTGGCCGCCCGCCCGTCATCTTCAACCCGGACTTTTTTGTGGAGAAACTCCGCCATGAGAACCCCGACATTTTCCTGGAGCTTGTGCTTAGTAACATCACTCGCCTTATTGATCTCCCCGGGACTGAGTTTGCACAGCTCCTTGGTGAGGAGAGCCCCAAGACCCCAACAGGTGGAAATGGAGGCTTCTTTCGCTCTTTGAACTTCCTCAAACGCAAAGGTCAGAGGTCAACAATGTGCCATGCAGAAATAACCACAACTACTAGTAGCCACTATTTGTTTGTGTATATAAAATAGTATTTAGAGCGTTTGTAAGACCAGAATGATTTAGCCACACCAGATCAGGTAAATGGACAAAAGGCAGCAAGCAGATCATCTCAGTGAATATCTGACTCTTCTTTCAGGTCTTTACAGTGGAATTAAACGTCTGGTTCTAAACACACAGCAACAGATGCTTCTACCTGTTCTCTATGTATTCTTTGAAGCCTGTTTGTTATCTCATGCACATGTGTGTTCTTTAATGTGGTCGATGAGATGCCATCAGTCAGTTATTATGAGCTTTTCACCCTGCTCCCCAGTGATGAGACTTTCCTGTTGGAAGGCACATGTAGCAGAAATTGGAGTTATTTTTTTGAGGGGTCTTTCATTAACTTTCATTAACTCTCATCTCCTCTCATACGTTCACAGATAAAGGTGTTGTGTTTGGAACCCCGCTGACAGAAACCTGCATTGCCCAGATCTACCAGCTCATCGAGTACCTCACCAAAAGTGAGTCATCTAAACCAAACCCACAGATCTCTTAATCACATTAGTTTTTACATCCTTTCTGTTTTGACTTTCAGGAACTAAAAGCATTAACTGCAAGCTGATGGTCAGAGAAAAACTGTCTTCCAACTGTCTTCTCATTCCAAACCAACAAGGTCGGGAATGTTTTAAAGTTTACCTTGCCGACGTCCACCTGTTCTTATGCACTCAGATCTGCACGTCGAGGGACTGTTCAGGGTGCCAGGAAACAGTGTTCGGCAGCAGACCCTGAAGGAGCTCCTCAATAGCGGGGCAGACGTCGACCTGGAGTCTGGAGACTTTCACCCCAACGACGTCGCCACGTTACTCAAGACTTTCCTGGGAGAGCTGCCTGAGCCCCTGCTCACACACAGACACTTCCATGCACACCTTAAAATAGCTGGTATGAAAAAACACTAATACACATTCTGTTCTACTTTTCTTTATGGATACTTGGGTATTCTTTCATATTGATGTCATTGTTTGCCAGACATTTTAGTATATAAAATGTAGCATTTTTAAGAAGCACACTCTAACCCATGAAATTCATCGGTCAAGGTGCCAGAAATGCCAGTGATTCCATCTATAAAAGTACTTCTCAGTACAAGTGCAAGAGGAAGATTTAAATGTTTGTGTCCTTTTTTATAATTGTTTAACATTAGGGAAAAAGGCACTGCTGTTTTCATAATGATTTTATTGAATCTGGTGTTGACATTCTTTCCTCCATCCTTGTTTCAGATATGACTCTGTTTGACGAACACGGCAACAAGACTGCGATACCCAACAAGGAGCGTCAAATCGAGGCCCTGCAGCTCCTCTTCCTGCTGTTACCTCAGGCCAACCGCTCACTGCTCAAACTTCTGCTGGACCTGCTCTACCACACCGCCAAGCAGCAGGACAAGAACAAGATGTCTGCCTTCAACCTGGCCCTCATGTTTGCCCCGCACGTCCTCTGGCCCAGACACGTAAGATCTGTGGTTTAGAACTGCATAATAATGATTTATAGACTCAAGGCTTGCAAATAATAAAAAATCGTAATCGAAAGTTGATGAATAATTATGGTGAACAGGTCTCCCTGTTATTTACTTTCTGCCCTTTAGTGATTAAAAAATGTCTGTTTTTCTGACTTCTTCGTCTTCTTTACTGTCCTTCTCCAGATGACCGCCAGTGACTTGAAAGACAATCTGAAGAAACTGAACAACAGCATGGCCTTTCTGATAAAACACTCGCAGAAACTCTTCAGGGTGATTACCGACCGCACGTAGCAGAGCAAACTCTCGGAATATACTATGTTACTGGTTTAATGGATAACCTGTGGATGAGTGACATGTATGTCGTCTCTGTGTTGTTCAGGCGCCAGTGTACCTGCGGGATTATGCCAGAGTGCATTTCACTGGGAACAAGGCTCTGCAGACAAAGGTTAGTGAAAGGAGGCTAAGTTAGAGCCCCATTTTTCCTGCATAAACACACTACAAAATGCTGAGCAGTCTGTCTTCACTTCGCCTCCTGTTAAGATGGCCTTTGATTAATTAATCTCCTTCCTTTTCTCTAAACAAATTCATCTGTTGTGGGAGTATGACCATTGTAAATGCACTATAAATGTCCAAGGCTGTGAAGTCACGGCCTTACAAACGGCCCTATTGCGTGTTCACGCATGTAAAATAGCTTCCATTGAAAGTACACTGACTTGCCCCCTCCTCACTCAGGATGACCTGGAGCTGCTGGCAGCGAGTAGCTCCCCTGCCCAGCGCAGAGTGTTGCCCCTGAAGAGGGCGGCTCCTCTGGGCTCAAGCTCTCAGGAGCAGTGCCAATCACCAGCTCAACAATACACAGAGGAGGCTCTGAAGGAGCTCTTCAGACATGTTCATCAAAACATGCCGGACTCTGCCAAGAAGAAGAAACTCGTCCGACAGGTTCACTTCTGAGTTTTTTTTGTGCTGTCCTACAGTTCAGTAGATTCAACTGAAAACATAAATGCAGAAACTAAGCTTTGTCTGCTGTTGAACTTCCAAATGCCAGTCACTTTGTGTTAGAGTTTGTGCAATAAATGCCTTTTTAAATATGAAAAACTGGTTCTCTCTTTTTCTTTGCAGTTGGTCAAACAGACAACCTCAGGGACGCCTACCAGCGAGCACCACCAGGCCCCCCCAGCTCCCAGCAAGAAACATCCTCGTTCTCGCTCCTTTGGTGGTCTCATCAAGGTGCGAAAAGCTGCTCAGTCTGTTATTCTACTTAAAATTGTCACCTAAAAATGACATGCCGTATATTCTCTAAGCCAAAGTAACCCTTTTGAAACTTGCTCTGGTGACAGCGTAAAGCTCGTGGTGAACAGCTGACAGCAGAGAAGCGGGTCAGACACATCTCCCCTGACAGTCTGATCAGGGCAGGAATAAAACCTGGAAAAGAGAACGTCATCCTGCAAGCAGTGAGTCTTTTTCTTCTTTACCACAGTTAGCTTAACAATATCCATTATCTATTATTATTATTCTAATACACTTTATATTTGTATTTCTCTTCTCTTTGTCTATCATACAATAATAATGCAACTTTGGTGTGTGTGTGTGTGTTTCCCTGTGTGTGTGTTTCTGTGTGTGTGTGTTTACAGGTGAACAGCCCATTAAATAATCTGGTGTTGGGGAAGGCAGGGCTGGTAGTAAAAAACCCAGACTTTACTTTCAATAAGAACAAAGTACTGAAGGTTTCCAAGGTATGACACAAGGTATTTCTCTATTCTTCATCTAACACCAGTAAAATCAGTGTCCAGATACTTTACATTTAGAGGCCTTTCATATCAACAAAATGTGTGAGAACATGCTTTTCACCCTGTAGTATTGCCTGTTGCTTGCAGCTCTTCATCTTAACAGCTCATCCAACGGCTCCCTGACATATTTCAAACTGATCCGTTGCTCGTGAAAATGTCCCATGTAAATATCTGTCCTTGTATTCGTGAACTCACATTGTGTCCTCCATCGCTCATTAGTTCATAGAAATAGGCACGTTAACTCAAATAGTAAAATATGGGTTGAGAAACATTTTGCTGCCAGTGATTAATGTTTATGTTACTTTAAGTGTGCCTTTTTTCCATCCTTCCATCCTTCCACCTCCCTTTCCTCCCTCCATTAATCTCTCAGCAGGACTCTCCCTCTGTGGCCAGGATGTGTTTCTCTCCTGCTCAGGAGGTCTCACTGTAAAACCCGACACCTCCTCCTCGTCACGGACAGGACTTGGGCAGTATCAGTGTTACTATTCCTGTTGTTTGTCATCATATTTCTATCGTAGTTAGTCTGTTTTAACTGTGACTAATATATTGCAGCTTTGTCTTGGCCAGAGTAGCCAAACCAAATTCAGGAACTCTTCTTCTCCATTTTTTTTTCACTGCTGGACATTAATCAAGATGTGAGTCAGTGTTACAAACTGGAGTTAAATCCTTAACTGCAGCTTTGCTCTCAAGTGGCCTCAATGTAAAGTAATATGACTGGGATATCATCATACAAGAATCGATGATGACCTCCGTGTGTGATATCTCATAATACGTTTTTGCTTCCAGAGATGTTTCAAATTTCTCTGGCTCTGTTTATCAATAATTAAACCGAGTGTGTTGGATAGAAAATATATTTTCATCCTTAAATTGAACTAAAGGCTTTTGGTTTGTGGGTCTATAGGACCAGATGAAGTCTGTAGCGGCTGCGAGTGTGCAAATCATATTTTTTAATAGTTTTTATAACGCATGATGTCACAGTTTCAATAGCTTTGAATTATTTCAAGGCCACCTTCTCATCTTTTTTTAGATTGTGTTTAACTATTCACTCATGAGCACCAACCCTGAGTGAGTAATTTAAACAATGATCAGTTCCTAGCTTTGGTTTGTCTTCGCTGGCTCAGACCTGCATGTGCCAGTTATTATCACTTGAAACTTGTTTTTTTTTAGCTACTGTATCAAAATCTATGACCACTAGCAAACTGCGTGTACAGTCTGTTGTAGAGTGTAGAATATTTATACGTGTTGTACAGTCTGTGTGTTTGTGTGTCATTTTACGTTTTAAGACTTATTGGGAACTGTGATGTTTGGTTTTGGTACGATATGTTGTCTCTCTTTGGTTCCTGGACAATAATATCTGCTGATGCAGAATCAGTCTTGTCACTTTATTTTTCAAATGTTTCTGGATATAAACCCGATCAATCACATTTACTACGCTCACAAACTTGTTCATTGTGAAAACTGTGACTGGGATTCAAGTTTGTGACTTTCTTAAATACAAAATTTTACATTTTGAGAATGTCTCCTGGGACTTCAAATATTTTTTTTTAACATTTTATTTTTTCAACTTTTTTTCAGCTGGAAGGTTTGTTTTACTTGTAATGAAAGTGTTTGAGGGATTTGTTACGTCGAAGGTTTAAATGAAAGTCGAAAGTGTGTTTTGTATAAATTAACACTGGTCAAAATGAGCAGTGATCTGTTACAGTCATGTCATCTCTTCTTAAAGGAACAGTTCACCCAAAAATGGACATTCAGTCATTATCTACTCACTTCATGCTGATGGGAAATTGGGTGAAGTTTTGTAATCCACAAAGCATTTCTGTATTGCTTGAATTGCTTTAAAAGCAAACACCAAGAACAACCCTACGGCTCCCCGATCCAAGTCTCCAGAAGCCCTGAGATCCCGAATTGAATCGAAAAGACATTTTTTACACCCCCCAAGGTGAAATGTTCGCTGTAGCTGTTAAGCTGAGAGTGTTTGCCTGCACCCTTCGTGCGTGTAAATAACTTTTTTCAAATCAATTTGGAAATGTTGGGGCTTCTGGAGACTCAGATTACAGACAAGCTATATAGAACCATCTGATGTTGTTCTTTGTTATTTTAAAACAAGTCTCCAGCTACTTCAGTTGTGTAGGAGAATGCTGTTATACTGTTGGGCTGTGAAGCTCCAGAAATGTTCTGTGGACTACAAGACTTCACCTGACTTTCCATCAGCATGGGTGCGAGTTCATAATGACTGAATTGGGTGAATTTATCCCTAAAATACTGTGTATGTGCTCCGCCGTGTTTGGACAGCGTCAGCAGTTTCTGTTTCAGCAAAAACTGCTTTTTGGTTTAATAATGGTTGATTAGAAAACATTTAGTCTGTTACAGTCATTAATATTGCATTAAAGAGTACCTTCCCAAAATATTCAAACAGGTAAGTTTAAAATTACACACTCTTTTAAATTTTGTGTGTGTGAGGAGTGTGTGAAGTAGTCTTCGACCGACACATAGCATAAAAAAAGTTGGATCTGTGTTTGCAGAGAGTAAAAAATTCAACTTAATCTCCTTTATTAAATATTTGTGCAGCTGTCAGTTCCTTCAGCTTTACTTTTCATGGCTCGACTAAACAGACGACTGCTCAGTTTGTTGTGTTGCAAGTAAAGATGCACCAATACCAGTTCCATATTTTCAGCACTAGCAGCTAAATTAGTTTTTGCTAAAAGTTCAGGCCTTGATGGAGAAATTGCTCCTCCGTCGGGAGAACAAGAGTTCAGCTGCAGAGCTGGTGACGATCCACCGCCCAGCTCAGTGACACCTCAGCCTGAACCTCAGCTGTATTCAGTTTTTGTAGACTTTGGAGAAATTCTTCACATTTGGCTTTTATAGATGATGTCTAATGTGTTTCTGTGGTGAAACTGTTACTGGTGCATCCTGTTTTGAAGGTGTTGTGGAGGTTGTAATGATGGGTTTGTTGAAAGTGATTGAGGTGTTTGAATATGATGACCTGTAAGGTGTAGATGGACACTAAGCCCCCTCTCTTGTTTACTGAGTATTGTACATATGGTCTGTGCAGGACTTCCTTTTTTAAAAATAATAATCTTGACTAAATTAATCTCACCAATTTTGTGAAACCAGAATTTCGATTTTTCCATGTTGTCTCTTCATCTTTTTCAGTTCTCTGTAGACTGCAGCGTTACAAGCCTGTTTTATTGGAGAGCTGGATTGGATTGTTTGTATTTATTCCAGTTTGGGAGACTATTTTTTTCTTTGTGGTAGAAATGTATGAGCCAGATTTTAAGGTACATTTGTTCTCTTTTCCCTTTTTCATTTTGAACGTTTACTTTTTTTGTCCCCAAGACAAGAGCAGTTACATTCTGTGTAATGTGAAATATTATTTTATATCTGGACACAGAAAGCCCTTCAGAGACTTGTTGTTTTAAGTCTGTCAGTGTCGCATGTCTATTTTTCTTTTCCTTTTTTATATAAATGTGAAACTGATGTGCTTCATGGTCACTGATGACTTCTCCTGTACACTGTGAGAACAACGGCATTACAGATCATAGTCGGAGGATTTTGAGTCCTTTTTTAGACGTTAGCTGAATGGTTAGTTGCACCTTATTTCTTTAGTCAATGAGAAGTGATAAACATGTTATCAGGACAAAGATTATCTTCTCATATGTTCACAACAATCACAACTCTTCCAGTTTCGTCGTGAATTCATCTGTGACTGTTGTACCTTCTGGTTTGAACTGTGGTAACCTTTGTTTTTTTTGTATTTTCGTGTAAAATAAGTTAACCCTGTACATTGGATTCCTTGGCGAACCGCTTTGGATTAAAACTTTTTATGTTTCCTACTCAAAGTTTGTTGTTATGTTTTGAATTAATTTGTCATTGTTTTCTGTTGTATTTGTGCATTTTATGCTGTAGTAGGTAATCAGTATGAAGACTTTTATTTCAAAGACTTTTCATCTTTATGGTGCTTCTTTTGCCCACTAGAGGGGGCTGTCAGATAAAGTGGAGGTCTGGTGAAAATATTACAAATTTTGTGTCTTTTAGTTTGTCAACTATAAAACTATTATATTTTTTTTGTGTCATAAAAGCCCTCATGAGCCAAAACCTGATTTTATCTCACTTAAAATGTATCTTGGCATTTCATGATTGTGATTACATGTAATTTAAGTAACATCAAGTGTGAAGTTTGAACATTTTTTAATAAGACTCTCTGGTTTTCACATTCCACAAACAAGATGTATTCCATTACTTATCATGTTGTTAAATCTTTAAGATCAATCTGTGTAGCTGAAAATAAGACAGCCACAGTGAAATGCAGGTTAATCTTTGCTATTGTTGTGATGTTATGATGGAGTTTTAATCAACATTTAATTTTACAGTAATGGTAAAATTATATCGATACCCACTGAAAAACTCTGTGTCCCTTTTCTAGGAAGGTCAGAGGTCAGGCTCAGCCAGTGAGGTGTCCCAGGAGCTGGTAGGGATTCAGCAGTGCAGAGTGATTTTTCTGACTTTAAACCTGTAATTTCCTTTAAGTCAAGTTTATTTTTGGAGTAAAGCAAACCAAATAGGGATGCACGATTTGGGATTTTTTTTCAGCCAATACGATAAGCGATAATTTCTTGCTTCTTACTGCCGATAACCAATAATCACAATAACCTCTAGTTTATGCAGCCCTGAAGGTAAAACGGCTAAGATCTAGCAGGGAAAGATGGATGATTTATTATTCATAGCTCTAATAGGATTAATTGTGTTCTGCTCAGACTTTTCCCCTCCTCTCTGAACACAACTGCAGCACACATGATGCCAGATTTGATTGTGTTGTCGTCTTCTGAACTGCTGAAAGACAACACTCACTCCGGTGACCACACATGCGGCTCCTGTCTACATTGAACGGCTCTACATGGTCTAGCAGCTCTATGCCGTTGTTGTTCTTCTCTGTGTTTATTGGTGGCTGGCAAACCAACTTTAAAGGCGCATACCACCACGGTCTGTATGAAAATGCTGCACTTGTTATATCGTGCATCCCTGAAACCAAATGCTTGCTCAAACACGACCGTTACCAAAATAAGAGGTGAGTTTACTGAGATAAAGAACCTGCACCAACCCTCAGTGACAAGCTCAGCGAAGCATAGTTTTAATACGATGAACGTTTACCTATGTTTAAATATAGCTGTATGCTTTGACAGGAAATCTGATTTGACAGGCTCCTTAATTAGAGCTGGGCATTAGGTGTCCCCTGCAGTAAAACTGTTGTAAGACTTTTTATTCAGGTCAAGTCTACTGCTTAATAAAAACATACAAATTCATGCTTCGAAATGGCTTCATAAAACAGCAACAGCACAACAATTTTCTCAACCTGAAGAGGAGGAGCAGCTGCTGTAAAGGTTGTAGGCTACGGCGACAAAGTGGAGCTTGAGGCTCAACTGCCACAAGAGGGAGACGAGAGGTTTTTACTCCAGCTTTTACTTGTCTTTAGACAAATTGATTAATCGGCCGATGGTTTCAGCTGAATAAATGTTTGTTATCTGCTAAAACGTGAAGCTTTATCTTACATTGTAGTACTTTCTCTCACACCGGCACTCGAAACAGTTGGAAATGGGAATATATTGTTTAATTGTAAACTTGTGTCTTAACCGTCACATCAGTTGGCCCACATTTTATCTGGTGGCTTAATTGATCAAATCAACCACTTTGTATATTTATCGGCTAGGCTAATTTTATGATTAGAGAACTGCTCTTGTGTTCGAGTCATTAGGAGTTTTTGTTATAATGTTATTAAATCACAAGGTTTTGTGAATTGATGCGTTAGAAACAAAAGCATCTGCTCCGTCCTTCCAGAAATCAATTCAGACG
>OMLP01025868.1:13342-26623 GCA_900302685.1 Spondyliosoma cantharus | reverse complement strand
AAATATTTGTTTATATTTGTCACGTATAAGAGGCACGTGTAGTTTTCTGACAATTCAAAGATTTAAAATAACTTGTGAGAACAGAGATTTCACATTTAGTGGATCCATTAAAAGCTTCTGTCTTCGTCTGTCAGATTTAGTAGAAATGCTAACAGTGTTGTGATCTATCGGACTGTCAGCTGACACATGGGAGACCTCAGATTCTTGAGTTGAATCTCAGTTCAGAATTACCTAAAAGGCACCTTGTGTTTTTCTGATGTGTTGTAGTTTATTCCAGCTGCCACTAGTTTATAATTTATTTTTAATTCAAATTCTTTATCTCACATTTATTGAATTTTATCAGAAGAAGGTTTCTAAACGTACTCTCTTTGTAAACCTTCTTGATCTCCACCAGTTCTTCGTTGTTTCTGGAGCAGACGATCTCGATGAGCGCCTCCTCGTCTGTTCCCAGACCCTGGAAACACAAAGACCATCAGAGCCACCACAAAGTAGGTACGTCACCTCCCATAAATCTCAGCCAGGCCTTTGTTATATACCTGGCAGTCTTTCTAACAATGTGATGACTTCACCACAACTATAGAGGGCGCTCCAATCAATCAATATCCTTTATCCACATCAATGTGTGAATCTTAGTGGTATAAAAATATTCAGATCCTTTACTTACAAAAAAGTACCAACATGTAGAAATGCTCCAGTACAAGTAACTGAAATGTAGTTAAAATATCGGGTGTTCTGGTCATAAAAAATAAAGATTTACGTAAAATAATAAATCTTTAAGAAAAATATCTTTGAGAGAAATATTAATTACATATCCAGCAGCAGAAACATACTGTAAGTGTGTCTCCTGTGCACATTTACCCACAAGACGCAGCAGTTTCCACACAGTCGAGACTCATTTAGTGAAATAATTTGGAGTAAAGCAGCTGTCCTCCTGATAAATCCTGAGCTCCATCAGAGCTGTCTAAAATATTTATTACTGCAACGTTGTTTTACTGTGAAGCTCCAGAAATGTTTTGTGGACTACGAATGTTCGTACAAGATGCCTGAGACATCACTCACAACCCTCCTTAGTTACATTCGACCACGCGGGACTCTGACCTTAATGGAGGCTTTGAGCTCGGAGGCGTCGTACTGAGCGGTGCTCTTCATCAGACCCAACATCAGAGCCTCCAGAGAGCCGGACAGCGCCGCCTTCAGGGCTGTGATCAGGTCCTGAGGAGGTACAGGGGCACACAAACTGTTCATTGAGGGCTCAAACATTTAAAGTGTCTCGGTAACAATAAGATGGCAATGAGGCAGATTGTACTGTAGTTACATCCTCTCAGTGAAATGATCTGTGAACATCAGAGTTTATTAGGAGGAACATTTTGAACCTTCTTGGCGAGTCGCTCGTACTCGAAGGCGATCTGTCTCCGCTGCTCGTAGCTGCGCCGGGTCAGGATGTCGATGATGGTCTGTTCGTCTACACCTGCAGGATTTAACGAATGTTTAATAAGACTTAAGAAAAGTTCACTTCAGGTGTTTGAGCCTCTTTACATCTGCTGAAGTGTTTGTCTTTCATTTTAAACCACCAGTAAGACAGGTGCACCAGTACACTGTGACATCACTGTAGGGGGTGTGGTCCACCAGTAAGACAGGTGCACCAGTACACTGTGACATCACTGTAGGGGGCGTGGTCAGGAGGCAGCAGAGCAGAACTGTAATACAGCTCAAAGGAACACTGAACGCTCTGCTCATTCTGAAATGATTTGACCTTTGTAAGGTCTCAAGGGTTTAATCCAAGTTTCAAAGTGATTTTTCTTTCTAGAAAATCCACGACATGAACTGTGTCACGTTTTCTGGGTGAGTTGAGTTATAAAATACCGTCATGTGAAGAAACTCCAAACATGCTGCGTGGTGATTCAGCCCATCACGACAGCTAATGTATTCTGTTTTGGTTCCTGACTCTAGTTTCCGTCATGAAAACAGATCAAATCAAAGCTCTTTTGTTTTACATAATATGACTAAACTCTCCCAGCTGTTAGGGAAAAGAGAAAAAGAGCAGCTTCACTTCTTCATTCGTCTGTTCATATTTAACCTCCTCATGTTGAACTCTTTCATTATCAGCAGCTGTCTCTGTCTCTTTGTTTCAGCCTTTTAAAAAGGTCAGAACATCTTCAGTCTGCTGCAGGACGTCCTGCTTTATCACAGGAAGTGTGAACACAGACACTGTACAGTCTGTCTCACAGGTTCAATCCTCTCACTGCTGCACAGTCTGGGATTAAGTTACATCGCCGGACAAATTCCTAAAACTTTAGTCAGCTTCCAAAGTGAGTAGAAACATGCTGGTATGGTTTAAACAGCTCACAGTGGACTGAAGCCAGGATGTAATCTGATATCTGACTGTGACGGATGAAATCAGACTTCTGGCTCCTTCGTAGAAAAGAGAAACAACAGAAAACTGAGGGAGAGTTCAGCGTGCTCCCTCTGGAGGTTCATATCCATCCTTCTGTGAAGTGTTTTAATTCATGTCCAGTGATCCAGACTGTCTGATCTCAGTAAACCTTCATTGGAGGGACACCCACTGTGATATGTGGAAACATCCAGCAGGTGGCAGGCTGAGCTCTCACCTTTAGTTTTGATGGCCGTCTCGATCCTGGCAGCATCTTTGTCCGGGTCGAAGTCCTGCACCGGCACCACGGTGGGGAATGTGGGCTCCTCCTCCTACAGAGAACAGGAGAAGAGTTACCTCACAGTCTGATGCTAATCGTATGTACGGTGGCCCCTGTGGAACAAAACACATGTACAAAACCTAAAGCACAGAGAAGAAGATGATGAAATCTGCAAATATTAAACTCAAACAGGAGAGTTTGATGGTCTGTTTTAACTGGTTATCAAACAGTCTCAGTTGAATAACAGTAAAGCTGCAGAGGGGAGGACTGGAGCCGGCAACTAAACAGGAAGTTAGCCGACTCGGTTGATGGAAGTCAAAACAATGAAGATCCAGAGTTTGAGTCCCGTAAGATGCAGGTAATGAATTTAAACTGTTATTTTTTAACTCGTGTTTCCCTAAACCTGACCAAGTAGTTTGGGTCCATTCAGAGTGTCTGAATAGATTATTGATCAGCCGGGTCATCTTCAGTATCAGATGAACTCTGTGTGGAGAACAGAACCACACCTTTACCTGCTTTATGACGGCAGTAAAACCCTGCAGAGCGCCGACACTGTGGATCCTCTCACACAGTTATATAATCTGAAGAAGATTCAAACGAGAGCAGCGTCCACAGACGTCTGAATCAGGATGTTGGAGGTTGATTAATTTAATACTGACATAATTATCACAGCATCATCCTGAGAAATATAGTCGCTGTGCTGTCTCCTGTTTCCTGTGATGTCAGCAGGTGACTCACCCCTCCGTATGACAGCGTCAGTTGGCCCAGAAACTCAGACACCAGCGCCATGTTGAGTCGACCTGCAGAGTGAAGACAGACAGACAGACAGACAGACAGACAGACAGATGTTTGTGATTAATTTAAGGAAGTCAGGTGTCGACAGTGACAACAGTTACTGATCCAATCAGGGCTGCAACTTGCTGTCTCTTCGTCACTCAAATATATTCAGTTTGATGTAATCTAAGATGAAGAAAAGCAGCAAAATTTCACATTTGAGAACCTGAAACGAGCAAATGTTTGGTGTGTGTGCCTCCTAGAAATTCTTCAATTAACAAAACGCACTTGCAGGATTCACAGAAAGTGTAATCACCGTCTCCAGAAGCCCTGAGATCCCAAACTGATCTAAAAAGACGTTATTTTCACCCTCGACATGCGGTCGAGCTCGTGCACCCGCGTCAGACGTGGTGCACGCTAACACTGTTAGCTCAGCAGCTACAGAGAAGACTTCATCTTAACAAAGGGTTTAAATGACGACTATTCAAAACAATGTGGAGTTTCTGTAGACGGCAGACTAGCTGTATGGAGCCATTTTATGTTTCTTTGGTTGTTTCTCTGTTTTAAATCAATGTTCTGTGGACTGTTCCTTTAAAACCTCCTCATCTTCCTCATCCTCCTCATCCTCATCCTCCTCCTCGTCCATTCACTTCCTTCCTTTTCACATGAACTTAAATTAGAGCAAACAAACATCTGTTAATGTTTAGAGCTGCAGAAAGGTGTGTTTGATTTATTGCCTGTGACGTGCCAGAGGGTGCGTCTGCAGGAGAGGCAGCAGATAAGGAGAATTGATAACAAAGCAAACAGATCTGAAGAGGTCTGGAGCCTGTTACGCAACACACACACACACACACACACACACACACACAAACCAGACTTCTAGTAGTTT
The DNA here is from genome assembly GCA_900302685.1 of Spondyliosoma cantharus. Lineage (NCBI taxonomy): Eukaryota > Metazoa > Chordata > Actinopteri > Spariformes > Sparidae > Spondyliosoma > Spondyliosoma cantharus. The sequence continues at coordinate 22,309 of OMLP01025868.1, read as the reverse complement.
CTGACCCATGAACTGTGAAGTTCTGGTGATTTTAATACATCTTAGAAGAACTGGAGAACCTTTGACCCTCTTGCAAAATATTAACAGGAAGTGTGTGAGGGTCAGCGTTTCATCACCTAGCAACAGCTGACACAAACAGTCCTGAAGCTGAGGTTCTGTCTGAACGGCAGAATTATTCTGGTGTTGGTTGGTTCAGAGGGGAGAAGCACACATGGACCCAGAAACACTGACGACCCAGCATTTATCACAGTATGATGTTCAGTACAGTAGTAGTACTAGTTCAGTACAATGATGAAAATAATGTTCTCCGTCCAAACATCTGCTGTGTTTCAACAGATTTTCAAATTAAAATCCCAGCATCTTTGCTCAACACATTATTTTGAAGGTTTAGGGAAACATTAAGCTTTGGACAGTTTCTGTTGTCCAAATGTAAAACTGCATGATTTAATTCAACAGGTTTGTGAGAATGTTTAGTCACAAGCAGCAACAAATCACTTCTCACTGAATCATCTCCTGCAGCTCCGTCCAGCAGGCTTCAAAATAAAAGCCTTCAGTTGAGAAACTAATCTATAACAATTTATAATAGATTATTTTTTCTGATTCCTGCATGTTTATGATCAGCCTAACTGCTAACTGCTGCTCAGTATACTCTTTGGCTGTAGCGACTAGCTGCTGTTAGCAAGTAGCGCAGTTAGCTGTGAAGCTAAGTGGCCATGTTGGCTGTGCAGGACTGCAGCAGCCTCCGAGTGAACAGTTCTGGACAGCAGACTGGGACTGAACTCACTACAGAGGTGATTTACAGCGGCTCTGACCAGGACTGTAACTCCGGGGACGAGAAGACAGGATTTGGACTGAGGATGTATTTGGACCGAACCAGAGGAGACTGTGGAGACAAACCAGAACTGTTCTGGTGACTCTGACTCAGTTTGTGTCCAGTTTGAATGAAGTGAGTTTGACGATGAGTTAACGAGCAGATTAAACTGATCTGAGTTCAGTCAGAGACACAAACTGTCTGTTTATAATGAAAAGAGGTGTCAAAATAAGAGTTTATGTTGTTGATTATTAGACTCAGTAGTGAACTGAAGCTACAGGCTGTCAGACTGTCACCTCTGAGATACACAGGGCTGTTAGCAGCTAGCTGTTAGCATGCTGACTTCAGTAGATGTTTCTGTAACACAGAACAGAGACTCTGACATCATCACTGTCTCTTCACTCTCTGCTGGTTGATGTTAGCTCATATTTTGAATGTTTTAAAGTTTAATTCTGGACCCATCTGACCTCTAACTTCTTTTCTCAGGACTCCAGATGAAGAAATGAACTTCTGCAGAGTCTCATGAACCCTGAACACGATAACGAGCTCAGTGCTTCATCACCTCCCTCAGTAAGTGACACCAACATGATACTGTAGTAATTACAGGCAGAGAGCGGAGCGACTTTAACCGGCCACACCCGTCAGTCTCCCGGGTGAGTTTAGCTTCTAACAGACTCTGATTGACTTGGTCGACAGATGATTCTTGCACTTAAAGTACTAAAAATGACCTCCTCACAGTGTTGGAGGTGCTGGCTGATCATTCAGTCCTGTTTCCTCTCAGCTGAAATCTGAACAAACAAACTGCAGCAGGTGAGATATTCATGTTGTCTTACCTTCAGAGGAGCAGCAGCAGTGAGGCAGCGAGCAGCAGCAGCTCCGTTATGATCCAGGACAGGACAGGGTGTGGTGTATAAATACTCTCTCACACACACACACACACACACACACACACACTGGATGACTCAGTGGTCGAGACTTTTACACATCACACTGAACACATGGACATAAATTCCTCACTGAGACTCGGATCGACTCGCCTGGTCAGAGTCTATACCGGCTTCTGATTGGCTGGCAGGCGTCCATTAGAGAAGTGTACACGGACATCTGAAACAGTTTAAGCACCTTCACTAAATCAGAGTGTGATAAACTGTCCGTATCCATAGCAACAGTGCAGATACTTCACACGGCGCTGATAACGACTCTCGAGGACACCAGGAAACTTTCAGCTGTGATTAAAACTGAACAACGTGTAAATCTGTTGCTTAGAAACATCTGCAGCTCCGTCCAATAAACACCAGTCACCTCTGTAAACAGGAAGTCACTGTAGCATCACACACTCACATAACATAACATCATTTTACAGTTCTGGAGGCTCAGAAGATAAATGTTGTGTTCATGACTCTGATTTCTGTCTGCATACACAGAAATCTGTTGCCGTGTTGTAAAAGTACCAAAAAGTCAAACCTGAGTAAAAGTTAAAAGATCTTAAAGTATCTGATGTTAAATGCATATTAAAGGTCCAGTGTGTGATATGTAGCAGAGATGGAAGATAACATTTATACGCATGTTTTAATTAGTATATAATAACCTGTAAGAGTCGTTGTGTTGAGACGCCACCGTCCACGGACGTCGCCATGTTGCACCGCCATGTTTCTACCATAGCCCAGAACGGACAAACCCGGCACCAGTGAGGGCCTGTCATGTTTTACAAATTTAGTGGGTGGCCGCCAGAAATGCACCGGTTGGAAGAAGAAGACAACGAATAGAAAACGATGACAAAGATGAAGAAGAAGAAGATCTGGTTAGCATTACTCTAAATACTGCACACTGGACCTCTGAGGACAGTACTTGAGTAAATGTATTAGTTACATTCCATCACTGCAGAGTTGCAGAGTTGCTGATTCACCTGAAGCTGTGGTTGTAAAGGTGGGTGGGTCCTCTGTCCCTCCATCTCACCGCTCCCACTTTATCACACTGTAGGTGAATATTAACAGAAGTCAGAAGCTGGTCCCGTCCACCAGCCTCACCTGTGAACACCTACAGGAGAGAAACATCTTCTGTTTGTTCATGTGGAGCTGAGACAGAAACCGTTAGCTGGACTGAATCAGTCAGCAGAAGAGAAACTGTAGATGAACTTCAGGTCAGATCTTTGGATCAAAACAGGAAGTCAGCGCCGTAACAATCAGATCAGCTGTTGGAAAAGGTTCAACACACTTCTGGCAGAGACTCACAGAGAAGCGCTCAGTGCAGAATCAGCCCGACCAGTTCATCAGAGAGTTTGTGCAGACGGAGAGAAATATTAAACTCTGTTCACATGAACAGGTTCAGATTCAAGATTCCACATGTTTAATGTCACTCCAGCTGCACATGTTCACTCAGACTCCACTACAGAGAAGGTACATCATTTAGTTATTAGGAAATAAAATGTGTATAATAAATAATAACAATACAAAAACAGTGTGCAGAATAAAAATATTGGACAGCAGAGATCAGGTGCATGTGAATATATCCGTCTCTACATGTTTGTACATGAGAGACAGAATGATAAGACGACAAGGTGTGTAAACAATAAAGAGCAATAAAACAAAAGATCAACAGAAAAACAGCAATCAAAGCTATCAAAGCTATCAAAGTGTGCTGATTGATTCTCATGTGTTCACATCAGATCATGAATCAGATCCACTGTTTCTCAGTGACTCTGCTGCTTCTTGTATCACTGTTTTATCTCACAGTGTTGACGATGATCAATGTGTTCTGAATACGTTCAGAATCAATAACCACTCAAGGGTTTAGGAAATATCATGTTTTATCTCGGTCGAGCTTGTGTAAGCTAACACTGTTAGCTCAGCAGCTACAGAGAAGACTTCATCTTAATAAAACACTGTGGGGTCTCACCTGACCTTCATCATCAGGAGATGATGAGTTGTTATGTTTTTGGGTGAACTGTTCCTTTAAACAGTCACTGCTCCTCCATTAATGAATGAATCGGTTCTGTTTGGTCACTTTCGGACTCCTCGGCCGTCACACAGTGGACCTCTGACTGTTGGCTCTGGTCGGATGGACTCTGCATTCTTTCCTGTGTTGCGTAACACGAACACTTAGAGAGGAAACTGCTGCGGACAGAAACGTTAATGGGAAACGGAAAGCTCCATTGTTTTCTCTTGGTTGGTGCCTCCAGCAGCAGGAACAGACTCCACTCACCTTTTAAAGATATGCTGAGAGTCTGATCGTGGTGATTACGACGATGTGCCAGCTCTGCAACTTTACATTTTTCAAGGATCCCTCGACTTGACTGGCACTTCAGTTTAATCACACAGATCATCTTCAGTATCTGGTCAGTGACACTTCAGGACTCAGTGTTTATCTCTGACAAATGCAATACAAACTGGATTTATCATCATTAAATGGTCCCTGTCACTTATTTCTCTGACACACTAAAAAGCTGAGTTTCATCTCAGTCATTAGGTGCTGCAGGTATATTGACCCTCCACACTCACACCTTCCTCTTGGACGGAGGTTTGAAACCTTACTGTCGTTTTTTAAACATCCAGTGAGTAGATGAGTCTCTGTGTTCGCTGTGAGGATGTTTAATGTCCCGACAACCTCTGTAGTCTCATTCACACACATAGTTAGCTAGTTAGTTAGTTTAAAGCTCAACTGTGGGACATTTAATGATGGATTTTATGTTGGAGAACAAAACGTGTGAATATGTTCAGCCTGTGGAACCACACACACCTGTGCAGAGCCTCAGAACTGAAGATGTCTCGTTAACACCTGAACGTTCATGTTGATGGAGTATAAAGTCCAACACTGATCTCCTTTACAGATCAGACTTTATAAAACAAATGATCCTTCATGAGCTGCACAGATAACCACAGCAGCTGTGTGTGTGTGTGTGTGTGTGTGTGTGTGTGTGTGTGTGTGTGTGTGTGTCTTGCAGGTAATAAAGAGGGAGTTCCTGCTGACAGGTGAGCAGAGCTGTAAAGTGGTGTAATCCACAGGAATGTGAGCTGGACTGTCAGAGGTGTGTTGGACTGACACACACACACACACACACACCTTGTGTTGCCATGGTAACACAATCAAAAGCTTTATATCATCAGAGATACCTGAAGAGGGAGCTGATTTATGAGCGTTTTTTGTTTTTTACTGTAACAAACTGTGTCAAACACACACACACACACACACACACACACACACACACACACTCTGATGCTGCAGTTCACAGCCTCTCCACAGGGGGGCACTGTGAGCTCATTGGACCTCAGATCCACTAATAACCTCGACCATGAAGTGACAGTTATCAGACTTTGTTCCAACTAAACTAAATAAACCAGATATAAACATTTCATAAAGTAAAGAATAACATTTAGTTTATATGTATTAATATTTAAATCCTGACACTCTGTACTTCAGATCCTCAGTTTACAATCTGTAGAAGAGTTAAAGTACATTTACTGGAGTACTGTACTGTGTGTCAGCACTACATTACAGTTACTTTACTTTACTTGAGTGTTTCCATTTTATGTAACTTCAGACTTCTTACTCCACTACAGCGCCGCTCCCACCACAAGCATCACGTGCTGTGCGTAGGGCACCAAAAATAGGCTAGTGAAAAATCATCATTGTCATAATTATAATGCCGATATTATTTCAGTTTAGAAATATTAGCCACTTTTTAGGCATGTATATCACAAAACAGGCAGAACAAGAGATATATTTAATTGCTCAAGAAAGTAACGATGGTGCCCCCCAACACACGTGGGTGCTCTTCCCATCTCAGTGGTCTGTTGGATTGCACCTGACGAAGTTTGACAGCAGGCTGTCAACTTTTTTGGAAATGGCCTTGAAAAGACAGCAGGAGTCAGGAGCAGAGAAAAGAAAGAAGAAGAAGCTGTGAGATGATGCTCGTGCATCACTTGCAGGTAAGTCCATGTTTAATCATTCTTAAATACGGGAAATGTGCTGCTAATGTGATGGTTAGCCCAGCATACACCTCGAACTAGCTGACGTTATTGCTAATGTTAGCAAACTCAAATATGTGATAACTTAGGTGCAAGCTAAATTAAGATTTTACCGTTAAACATTATCTATGCATTTTACAAGTAACTGATTCCAGCTAGCTGTTACTTTACTTTAGACACTGAGCAGTAGTTTATGGTTTATTTTGACGTGACGGTGGTCAATACTTCTCAGTAACAGTTAGCAGTCAGTGCACAAGGTCGGCTAACAAGTCCTCTTGTTTCAGACCATTTATTACCGTGTAGCGTGCGGTTATTAGTCTTTAGCCAGGCATTTAGCTAACGTTTGCAATGCATAATAAACCCACGACCATCTTTAGGATTGTCATTCAGTAGAATTCAGCAGAATGTAGGCTACAGTCTCTCACACACATTATGTGAGGTTTCGGATGTGCAGTGGGACAGAAAATGGCTCTTGATAATGTGAAGTGTGAAGAACTCAGACTTGTAGTGTTACTGCTACAGCTAGCTTAGCTACATCTGAATGTGACAAAAGCTACATGACAAAATGAACTGGCGTTTTGATTGCATTTATGTCAGGATGCAAAGGCATGGGCGACATCTGCCGGTGAAATAGAAAAACGTTTTGTAGTAGACAAAATGCTCTCGTAACCATATTTAAGTTATATTCAATTAAATGGTAATGTGCTGCCTTCAAGTTAAGTTAATAAATAATTGCAATAAGTTAATGATTATAAAAGCTTAAAAAAGTGGACTTCATAAGTTAGAAGTTTAAAAACAGTTGATTTATCTGTGTTAGTTCATGTTCTGTGCTGCCACCTACTGGTCACAGGTCGATGCAGGCTTGCACACTCTGCAACATGCTTCAGTTGAGCTCAGGCAGGCAGGACGAGCCCTGCTCTGTGTATGGATCTGTTGGAGGCTTCTCTGTCACGCTTCTGCCTTGGAAATCATGTGTCTGTGAGTAGTATGTGTAGATTACCACTATATTCTTGTATTCGTGAGGTTTAAACATGTTGTAGAGTTCATTTATCAGGTTAGCTAAACATGTGCTCTGCTAATCAGCAGCTGGTAGCTCTGTTCTGCAGTTGCAGGTAGTCAAACTAATTTTTACAAAGTACAGTGTTTGCTTTGTTGTAGATAAAGTGTGTTATTTCTACATGTACATGGAAAGTTGTGTACTGATTTATGTTTTATCTCTGTAATGTTTCAGTTTTACAACCAAAGCAAATGTGGAAACAAGTCTTCAGTAAAATCAAGAAAAGTCCAGCCTTGTGTATTTATTAGAGGACATTTGGATGTTAACTGGCTGTCTAGCTTTGCAGAAGAGAACGTGCTGCAAGAGCAGTACAGGTAAAATAATGTTTAACATTCAGAAATGCAGTCTTGTGTAATGTATCATTTTGCTCTTATTCCTGTAGGTAAGATATAAATATAAAATGTCATGAATGATATAAAGCAAACATTATTGTTGAATTGTGTGCAATATTGCAACTCATTCTATTATGCTTTTATATTAGATTAGATTAATCAAACAGTTGATAAATAAATAATAAAGGGGGAGAGCTCCTTGGCTGCATGCTTTCAGTTTTAAATGTTGATCATTTTTTTCGGTATAAGATTCTTTGTTTGAATATTTTGTCTCTTTCTATGCTGATCCTTTTTCTTCGTATTTCTAAATGAATGCAGGGTCAATGCTGAGATACGTACAAGGAGGAGCAGGTGGCCAAGAGGACGATACAGACGATGAGCAACCATCTACAAGCAGTTCAGACACACATCAACCCCAGCCGGCCAGCAAGTCTGTAGACTCCACAACAGTACCGAGCCCTGATCAACCACCCTCAACCAGCAGTTCAGGGACAGATACACAGCAGAGAACCACCACCTGTGAAAGCACAAGTCCTGTCATTGAGAGTCCATCAGCAGGTGACAATGTAGAGACCTGTGTGACCTGTTCTGTGTTTACAAAGTTGATTTACCTTTTTCGTTTTATTGTTCTTAGGTGTTACATTGTGATGCTGCTCATGTGTTATTGGAATTGACTTATATGTTGGTAATAAAAAGTTAAACTGGCAAAAACAAATGTTTTTTTCTCGAGGGGGGGGCATCATAAAGGAATTATGCTTAGGGCACCAAAATGGCTAGCAGCGGCACTGCTCCACTACGTTTGTCTGACAGCTTCAGTTACAAGTTACTTTTCACATTACAGTTTATCAAAGTGCAGCTGAAATCATTAGTTGATAAATCATTTAGAAAATGAATTATGAAGATTTACTTTTAATTATTTTAGTATAAATATCTTTTAAATGACAAAACACTTTAAACTTATATAGTTTTACTGTTGCTACTGTTTTTAATGCAGGACTTTAACTTGTCACAGAGTGTATTTACAGTAGTGTTAGTAGTTACATCACAGTATTTTTGTGGTATTAGTACTTTCAGTCAGCTGAAGGACCTCTGGAAGGATTTCTGATAGTCAGAACTGTAAGTTGTCTCACTACATTATTTTAATCACTTTTAAATCCCAGGTAGTTTGATCAGAATATTATTACATCAGAAGGAGAAAAGATTTCATTTACAGTATTTTTGATTATTTAATATATTTATTTTATTACAAACATTTCATGTAATAAAACTTTGATTTTATTCACATTTATCAGACGCTTTTGTCCAAAGTGACTTACAGTAATTCAAACATACATTCACACACTGATGGTGCCGACCAGAACATCAGGAGCAGTTTGGGGTTCAGTAACTTGCCCAAGGACACTTCAACATGCAGACCAGGGGAATCAAACCAGCAACCTTATGATAACAAGACCTCAGCTTATTGTATGTAAACTTTATAATCTAAAATAAACAACAAAACTGATTTGTCTATTTGTCTCACACACACACACACACACACACACACACACTGTCTAACAGGGGACCTCTGTTTCTGGTCATTTTGAAAAAACAAAAATAAAATAGAAAAGCTTCTTTTACCATAAAATTACTTCAAATGTCTCCTTTTATTTTTTTTTATTTATTTTTTTTTAACAATATCTTTATTGATTTTTTTTTTTTTACATACAACTTTATAACAAAACATACTCATCAGTTTTAGTGGAAGAAATAAAGAGATCATGTCTCCGGCAGACCATACACAGACCAGCAACAGAGACAATA
>OMLP01025867.1:0-12817 GCA_900302685.1 Spondyliosoma cantharus | reverse complement strand
ATGACCAAGAACTTACAGTACCATTAACATCTCTCTCATCTCATTATGCTGTAATTAAATGTTTGCCAACAACGTGACAATGTGCACCTTGATGGTAGAGCTCCACTCGTCTGCTCTCCAGACACAGGAAATTGAGATTGGGATCGTTCTGGTGCTGCGCCACACTGAATATCTTCCCCCCTTCCAGGTCGAGCACAATTTCCCCATGACTCTGGTCCTCCTGAAGCAAGGAGATGAATGGAAATGGTTCAGAAGCACAAAAGATACTATTACCACGCTGACATCTTCTTTAAAACAGGGTAGGTGGCAAAAAATATAGATTTCCGATAATTAATTATATAGGCAAATGAAAACATATCAATTATCCTAAATATTCAACAAAAACAGAACTCTTTTAAAAACTAAAAGCAAGAGTAGCACATACAATTATTTTCACAACTGAGGCTCGGGGGAACAAAAATGAGTGACATGCTGGACTGGAAGCTACTTAACACAACGCTAATTTCTCTCATTCGAATTTCTCTGCTTTTACATTTTAGTCTGGTGCCAGCAGCTGCAACTTACAGCGTGCATTTAGCAATGCCGATGTTGCGTTGCATCCTTGCACTGATATAATCTATGATGACAGTTTGGCAGACCTCCAAAAGGCAAAAATACACACATATCTTGCATTCCTTAGTATTCATGGCTCACCAAGTCAAGTCTCTTCTGCTTCTTACCATCAAGTTTCAAGTAAGACTGATCTTTTGCAATAGGAAAGGAGATAATGCCGTCCTACATTTCCTTGAAGCACCACGGTCGTCTTTTGAAAACACCTTCACATCTTTACTTGACCTTATGATGTCTTAAAAGTCAATGCAATTTTATTTTTAATACTCAACTGAAGTTCAAGTCTCAAGTCTCCAGCTCTGAATGAAGCCAATTATGGGTGTAAGCACACAGTCTTTATCTCATTAAACTCATGGTCTTCTAATAATATGTTTCGCAGCCACATGGCTCACCTTCCTGTCTGTTCTGGCCTGGAGGCGACCTTTGCCGATAATCACAGTGAGGGACAGGAGGCTGAGGTTGTGGTTGGGCCGGGAAGTTGACTTTTGAGACCTTCCATCTGATTCGCTGGCCAAGTAGAAGTGAGGCTCGTCCTCTTCTGAATCAGAGTCTGTGGCAGAGAGAGGGAATGTTTTGGAAGGCTAGTTGTTATTACGTCTAATAGATCTACACGATGTTGAAGTTTTTTTTTTTCCATCAAAACAGTCAAACTCACCAAGTCTAAAGGCCGACTTGCACAGCTGGAACTCGTCGTGGTGCTGGCGGCTGTGGTCGGGGCTTTTTGCTGAAGGAGGAGGAGGCTCCCACATCAACAGATCATTATTGATCCTTTTGGACAAAGGGTGGGATAAGGAAAATGAATTATGGATTTAAGACCAATGCAAAATTTAAAAAACAAAGCTGGAAGAGGCTATTTCTTACATAACTAATGACAGTACAGCTCAGGAGCAAGGACGCCAGCAGTATAAAAATAGAAAAAGCAATAAACTAAAGGCAGATAAAGTGCATCCTCTAACAATTGACCCCGTAATGTGTTTATCTCAATAAAATCCAGTGAAAAATATAACAATCTCTTTAAAACATCTTTTTGGGGAACACCGGGATAATGTTAGCTTGGTGGACATCCATCAGACTTGTGCTTCTGTTGACGTACCTGTTGTAGACGCTCTGGAAGGCCTGTTTGCTGGGCAACAGGATGTAGGCCAGCGGCAGGCTGATGTCCACAGCACACTGACACTGAGCGACACACTGCGTCTGAAACTGACTCATTTCCTCCGGGTCGGCTGGAATCACCATCTGAAACAAGGAGGGAGGAGGACTGCTATCAGTCTTAAATCTTGATTTGTAGGCTCATAAACTAAGTCATTTTTTCTGAGCGTCAATGCACCTCCTCAGTCTCAAACATGGTGCGGTTGGAGGAGAATGGAGAACTGGTTTTGTCGTTGAATTCACAGTGACTTTCAAAGAAGGCGGCCCCAAGGTCCCTGACGAGGCCCAGGTTCATCCCATCCAGACCTGCTGCCGGGCCCTGAGCTTCGCCCCCACGCACACGCACCGATATCCTGTTCACACAAACCGCAAGTTTCATTAATAAGTGTAGTTTAGACAGAGAGGACCTTAGTCTTGGGGAGCTTCTGTAATGTGGAGAGATGATTTCTAATTGTTCTCATTTTCACCACAACTAACCTGGGCAGAGAGTCGCGGTTCTTCTTCACTCTGATACAGGGGAAAGAGCCACCCTCCCATCCCTCGTATGACCCTGGTGAGACAAAACACATCAGTTCTCTGTCAGCATTTCACTTTTTAAATGGTCTACTTCAGCCATACATACACAAAACAAACCATTTTAAGAGCAACCAAAATACTGCATGTCTATCTTTGTTTGCTGGTTTTGTAACTATCCTTCAGTACAAACAACCACTGTGCAGAGTTCATGTGTGTTCCCACCGTGCAGGTCGGTGAAGGAGGCCTCCAGCAGCTGGGTAAGGCAGGGTGCCCATGGCTGCCCCGGGGCAGTCTGCTCGCTCTGCAGGTCGGGGGCCTCCTGATGCTTCAGCACCAGCTCCATCAGCTCCAGCACCAGGGTCTCCTGTCGCACCGCCCTCTGGGTCGGAGGCCGGCGCTTAGGGAGAGGCCGCAGGTCGGGTATGGGGAAGCGAAGCTTGAGGACGGCGTGGGGGGAGAGGAGGGTGAAGGAGGAGCACAGCTCACTGCTCTGGGTCTGACAGGACAGAAAAAGAGACATTTTTTCAACATGGATTTTTAGAACTGGAGCCTCATTACAGAAAATGTCCTAACTGCCTCTCGAGTCTTAATCAAGTTTTTAAGACGCGAAAAATCCTATCCATACATTACAGAAGCAATCCCTGAACTTATAGCTGTGTGCTGTCCTGTCTCAGCTTGGTTCATGTCCATGCTTCAGTCAGCACAAACATAATTGGTCAGACATGAATGGATTAGCTTTTTAGGCTTTTTTCTTTTTAACTCTTTCTATTTTCGGTTTTGTCGTGCTGACAGAGAAATCCATGACTCTGCGTAACCAAACTGGACTACTAAAAACAAAATGATAGTTTGCAGGGTTGTTTTTAATTTGCTTTTTTGCTCAGATATGAGTAGATCTGGTTTCTATTATAGACTGCCGGCTATACAGAAAAATAGCCCAAAACCATAATTAAGTGCAATCAGTGTACACGCAGCATACAAACCACAAGAGATTCTCTAATATCATCGCATTTTTCGCTGAATCCATTCTATGTATTTTTGAATAAATATGCCGTGATTTACTCCATATGAGGACGCTCCACTTCTATGAAGCATGTATATTTCCAACATCATTACAAACTGCCTTTTTTACTGCTGGGCGTAATCATGCTGTAACAACCACCTGCATGAGTCCAGGTCCAGTGGTCTGTGTGGGACAGTAGCTGAAGGCTTTGCTCAGACTCCCCAGCCGACTGATGACGTCCAGGTCCAGCTCAGCGCTCAGCTCCGCCAGCTCCACCCGCACTACACTTTCCCGCCGCACCACCCGCTGTCTACCCTGCCAACACACAAACACACACATATGTTAAAGATAAGGTAGATAAGGTTGTTTTTTAAAAAAAAATTCATAACATATTCTTGTGTAATTAATGAATATTTCACTTTGAGAAGCCTTTATATATAAATATTTCTCATAGAACTTTTTAAATGGATTCATGTCTGCATGAATGCGTTTATGATTACTGGCATCGTTATAGTCGTGGATTTCAGCCCACAGTTTCACTGGTGCCAAAGCTATTTCTGAGTGTTATGCAGGCTGCTAAGGATGCAATCGTGACAGTGAAAAATTGAAATATTGATTTCCTTTTTGTTTTTTGGCAGGACAGTGTTCAAATATTGGCAAAAAGAAAAAGAAATGAAAAATTAAGTCAAAAAGTTTTATCCAAGACTTCAAATTAATATACCGTTTTCCAATCATTATAACATAAAAAAAACACCTGTAACTTTCTCACTACAATAATGAGAAAACAACAGATAGTGCTGCTTTACTTTTAAACTTTAAACTTGCTTCACTTGTATTTATGTTTCATACAACTTTTTTGAGATAAAGGTTTTGCACATGTCAAGTCAGAGTGTGTGTGCGTGTGTGTGTGTGTGCGTGTACGTGTGCGCGTGCGTGTGTGCGTGCGTGTGAATGCGTACCTTACGCAGGTGTTTTTCAGTGAGGCCGTAGTGTAGCTGGGCACACGGTCTGGCTGCAGCTCCAACTGTGAACAAACCAGCTTTCTGGAACTGAAGCAACTGCAAAGAGATACACAGGCACATGTTGTTCTCAGATGATTTCCTTGTCAGCTAGTTAACAGAACAACAATAATAAACTATTTCCAGACATCAGGTAGAAGTTCAGTTATGTCCGGAAGATTCTCATCTGATTAAATCAACTTTGATTTGGGTGAAGTATCTATATGCCAACATTGAGAAGTTAGCCTTAATATTGACCCTGACAAACAACAGAATCATGGCTCGAAGATGTTTGTGTAAATAACTTTGAAGTCTGACAGTGTGAAGACAGCCAGAGTCGGAGCCACACAGAGATTTTCTACCTCGCTGTACTGAGGCTTTCCGTCCTCCCAGAGGCACTCCAACAGCTCCAGTCTGCTGAAGGAAAGGTCAGAGGTCACCGCCCGACTGTTGCGCATCCCGCTTCGCATCTCGCAAGCAACCTGCACAGCTGCTCCAGTCACTCTGAGAGAGAAGATGACGGGAATTGATCAGTCACTTTCAGCTAGAAGAAGCTTGCAAGTAGCCCTGAACAACAGTGTGCATGTGTGTGTTTATGCATTGAGGGCAGTGAGAGTGGGAGTTGAAGGAAATGAAAAGAAACAACTGAGGAGAAACAAACAAGTTGATGCAAAAGACAAGTATATCACAGCTACATTGTGGAATGCTGCAAATTACATTATATAAAATGATAAAAACCTTTTCAGACATGTTACTCATTCCTTCACAAAGATTCATTGTATTTCAGAAACATCTATTTCTACAAGCCACACTTATTAAGAAAGGAACAAACAGATTTTACAGTGTCAACTGAATCTTCTCACCTTTGTATGAAACTCCCACAAGCCTCTCACTTTAAAAAAAAAATACACATCCAACAAAAGCACTTCCTGTGTATATTGTGGTAAAAGGCAATATGCTGGAGAGCTATGTCCACATGAATTATGCCTCACAGAAGAAGAAATATGTCTCTGCGTTTTCCTACCTGAGATGAGAGTGTGGGCAGGCCTTGGCAAAGCCGCCTCTCAGATGGTGAAAGTCTCTCTCGCTGAACATGCTGTCTTTGAAGAAGGCCAGCTCCCGGAAGAACACCTGAGACACCTGAGCCAATGACGAGGCTTCCTCAGGCCCAGAGGGCGGGTCCTCCTGCAGCAGAGTTAGGGTGAGGCCGCCGAGTGTCAGTCGCAACAAAGCATCGGGCTTAAGCTGCTCTGCCTGGCCGCTGTGTGAGCGACCTGCAAAGACGAGGATGAGAGGAGTTGCTTGTTATCAATATTGCTTAAGTAACTATGGAAATTTCTGTGTATTTACGTCAAAAAAAAGTCCAGAACCTGATATTTTTGATACAGTAAGACCTGCAGAAGTGCTGATATAAATGCTTTACTCGGCACTGCAGTGATTTTACCTCTGGTCCGGATGCTTGCCTGGGGAAGACTTGACAGACAGCCCGCTACAGGATATCTCCTGGAACAGTTCACCATGCCCTGGCAGGGAATAAAGTGGAAATCAGCTTGTGTTTTGATAAGTACGTTTACAGGTTTCAGTTCTGTGTCTATCAAAGAGCACATATAAAACACATACAAATACAACATATCTTGTGCTACTACCCACCCTGTTATTCGTAAACATTTGCACAACAACTTTTAGAGAACAGGACAAAATAACAGTGATTCAACGAAACAGAATTAACGTTTGTTGTGCTAACCAAATAATCAAGAGAATCCATTTCCATTTTCTGATGTTTTTTCAGGTGTACAACATCAGTTGCTCTACGTGTGGCCATCTACAGAATGCTTAAAACTGTAAACACACACATAGGCTGTACCTGTGCAGGCTGTGTGAAGCTTGCTAGACTGTGTGTAGAAGACTCCATGTCACTATCCGACAGCTCGCTGCCAGAGCGCACAGACGTCACACTACTGGTCATCCCCCCCAGAGGACCCATGGAGTAGAACATTTCTGCAAGTATACACACAGACAGACAGACACACCCAGTGACAAGTTAAATACTACAATGTACACAATCACCTCTTTGCACACTGCTGCAAGGAAAGGAGCTGCAGTTTCATTTTCAGTCATTTGCACAACCACCAGGTTTCTTAATGATTTTTCAAAAACAACCTAAAATCCAATTCATGCAAGACTGGTATTACCTGGAGACCTCTAGAAACAGCATGTTGGTAATTTTGGGTAACTTTTTTTTTTTTCTGCTGTCAGACAACTGAACAATCGATTAAATTTAGTCCCCCCTCATAATATGTTGAATAGCAGTCAACAGCTGTGCTGCGAGATCGACTATATTGACGTTTTAAAGTGATGACAGAAGGTCAGGAGCAACATCAGGTTTTTCATAGTAGTGCACGCCCACAAAGCATCTTTTGCATGATCTAAATGAGCTGCAAATGTGTATGTATGCCTATAACACATGAAGAAAGTGAGCGTGACAACCATAAATTATATTATTAATGTGGCTGCTGCAGACCAAACCTACCGGTTCTGAAACACTGATGGTATGTTACACTCTCTTTATTGTTGTCTCAATTTCTTCTTTCTTCTATGACTCTCTTTGCATTTTATACAGGCGAGCTCAAGACTAATTAATAAGGCTGTGTGTTAACCTATAGTCTATGAATGCTCTATTTTTTTTTGGTACTATTTTTCTGTTTGCATCCTTCAAAAACCCTGTTCCAATGGAAAACAACAACAACAACAACAACAACCTTCAAGCTACAACTTACAGACTGATAATATAAGGTGGTGCTAATGGTACCAACAAAAACAAACTAGCACTTAGGACCTTTTCTTTAGCATTAAAGATTAATCAGTTTTGTTTTACCAGGGCCCACCTCCCCATGTGCAAATGCTTGACCAAAAAGAGCTCCCTCCAGACATGAGTTTGCCAGGGCAACCTCGCTGCATCCTGGGCTTGGCACTAACCAAGATGATTGTGATTGGTTAAAAGAAACAAAAACAAGCCAGAGCAAGTTTTTTCCCCTGTACCAGAAGGATAATGTGCGCAGCCAAGACTGTCTCCAGCTCTGTACAACACCGTGGACAAAGATCTGGCTAGACTTAACGACGCGCCTTTAGGAGCTGGCCTGCTGAGGTTATGATGTATTTCAGACTGACAGTTTATCAGTGGACCATTGCTGATTTGTGTACCTCCGTTCTCCAGGCCGGTGATGTAGGGTTCCAGGCTTGGCTCCTCCCACTCCCCGTCTCTGGGACTGGACCCCAACTGCTTACTGAGGTCCTCTTCAATCAAACGCAGGTCGTCTGAGTCCAACGGGCGACTGTGCACTCCACCACACTTAGTCTCTGGCTCTGAGGAGTGAGGACAGAGAAACGGTGTCATGAATGTGTGTGAAGACAGACCGAGGCAGTGTGTGACCTAACGTTAATGAGGCATTTACAGATGTTTGTGACCTGACTCTGCAGCTCTGCACTAAAGAGGAAACAGAAGAGGCTTATTGCCTGTGTCTGTTCAGAGTCTTCCTGTCTCTGCAGTACTGTACTCCGACTGGTTCTTGCCATCAAGCTGACCAAATCACAGTCATTTAAATCATAGAGGCCCTATGTTTCATCCCCCAACCATCATGATATACTAAGCATAATCTGTAATGCTAATAAAAGCTGAAGAATTGCAGATGGTGCGCTGAATGGCAAAACTGAAATGGCAGGTGTAATCCTGGACTGTGATTGGGGCTTGTTTGTCACAGCGGCTGCTTTAGCGTACCAATGTCGATGCAGAGGGCCGCCAGCAGGTCTGTCAGGTGGGTTATTTGATCTGGAGACAGCAGCAGGTGGACACAGCCCACCTTCCCATCCAACTCCAACTGAAGAACAGACAGAAACAGGCGCGATACAGAAGTAAATAACCAGTAAAAAGTTGCATTCAAATCCTTCAGGAGGTAACAGTATGTTCACACACACCTTTGGTCCGGGCAGCATGTCGTTCTGTTTGATCTTCACGGTGGTCTCGATGAAACCGGAGCAGCTTCCTATGAGCAGTGGCTGAGATGGAGGACATGGAGCAGATGTTCGGGGCTTTGACTCTTCTTGCTCTTGCTCTTCCTCTTCTTCCTCCTCCTCCTCCTCCTCTTCTTCTTCTTCTTCCGCTTCCTCCTCTTTATCCTCCTCCTCTTCTCCTTCACTTGCTGTGGTGGATTCTGGGCGTTCCTCCTGAGGAGCACCCTAAGAAATTAGGAGAATTTTATGAGCATTTCCAGTTCTATATTATATTAATGTTTTGGTAAGTTTGGTGTCATTTTCTCCTGTTTTCCCTCTGCTTAATGTCTGCACAGTCAGCACAGTTGAAGGCATCATGGCACATTTCCTTTCTTTACAATAACAAATAATTTGCCAATGATTTATACCCAAAATAAACTTAAATAAACAAAAGATCCACAGTGATGTGTTTCTTCAATTTTACAACTGAGCACATGCAAATGTCAAGAAATAAACTCGGTGAGAACAAATGTAAGTGGTTGGTACTTTGTTATTTGGAACTGTAACAAGAGAAATGATGTGACCTTGTTCTCACATCCCTGTATGAGTTAGAAACTGATTAGCTCAATAGCTTGAAGACCTGGAGAGTTTCTCCACACACATTATAAACCTTTTATTTTTTTATCCACATCAGGCCCTCCTGGACGGAACATGCTGTACTGCTAACCAATCTGTTAATGTTTGTTACTTTGCTTAACCTCTCATGACCCTGCAAATCAGTGCGAAATTAATAAACAAAGAAAGAAAAAAAAATCGAAGAGGACATAAGAATAGACATAAAAATAATACATCAATCAATAGCAGTGTGACGTCCTTTCACCTGTTCTGTGCCGGTGCTGTCGTAGAACAGCTGAACAGCGCTCAGCTGGAGGATCTTGTGCAGGAAGGCAGGCGGCTGGTGGATGTCGACAGGCACGGCAGTCTGGCTGGCTGGATCTCGCACCGCCTCGTCAAAGTACTCCAACCTGAAGCAAAACCGTGCAAACACACGCGCATTATTTAGCACCATGACAAAATTTCGATTCAGAAACATACTCGAAAAAAACCCCAAAGATATTAAGAACTGTCTGCTGTTCCTACAGTGAAAATGAGCCATGAGTCACTTCCATGGTGACAGCAAACAAATTGGTTTAAATAAATGCGATTTTCATTTTGATAAAAACTCACAAGGTGGAGAACTCTATCAAAGTGCTCATGGAAATTATACCATGCCTGACAATGGAGTACTGATCACTACAAGAAGCACTTAACATTTTATCTCTGTTTAGTGGCTAAGGCCTGTGTTGCTGCAGTACAGTTCTGCTCGAAGTTCCAGTGCTTCAAAGCCCTTAAATCAGTTGTTCTGTTACAAATCAAGCCTTCTGGCCAATGACCCTCGATCAACAGAGCCATCCGAGCAGCTTTGTCAATAAGCCACAAAAACAAAAAAGGGTTCAACAGTGTCACAGCAAAAAAAAAGTTAGAAAATGGCAACACGGTCAGGGGACACGTGGTGCACGTGGAAATAAACCCAGAAACCCAGCCGTGGCTACGTGGTGATTAATACAGGGAATATGAAAAAATTAGCTCAGTTATCTTCAGTTTGCAAATTCAGCTTGAACAATGTCACATGGGCACTGTGACACCAAAAGTGATTTGATTAGGACCAGACAATGTACAATACAATACAGTGAAAATATATCAGATCATTAACAAAAACAATGACTTTCAATAAATCAATAAACCAGTCATACACCCAGTTTACTATCCGACACTGGCCACATTACACAAATGCATTAAAGTCAAGGTCAGAGACCCTCCTGACATCACATATTGACTACACCTTAAGTATAGCCACAGATAAAACCCCGTCCAGGTGAATGACCTTGTCAATCGTGACCCTGTTTAAAATGATCTACACGCTGAGACTGTCTGACAATTCAAGGCTAAGGAGTGCAAGTTCATGACCGAGCACAGGCCTCTTCTCTTTATCTGCTGATGAGCAGAGAGATGATGAAATCTAATTCTTGGCTTCCATTTTGCTTTCTCTCTCCCCCCTGACTCTCTTAAATGTGCTGAGCTTCAATATTAGCGATCACAGAGAGGTACTTTAGCACCCTGTTATGAGTAATAAGGGGGGAAAGGAGCTCTGGGTATCAATCTGAATGCTTTTACTTGTATGACAGAAGAGATTAAAGAAATAATGCTGACTGCTACGTTTCAGCTCATCATGTGAAGCTGCTTCTTTGATTTTTGTTGACTAAAGTGAATCGGATCCAGTTTGAGTTTCAGTTTGTATCCCTTACTGACAAGCGCCGCAGGACGCTTCTATGTCTTTATGAACACGGCCGATTTAAAAGAACACTTGTTCACACTCGCACGTTGACAGAGGAGGAACACAGTGTTACCCACTTACTGTAACACTGAAATGAGGAAGTCACAGTACAAATAATGCACATACACAAACACCTGCAGACACAAAGAATACCGGCATAAATAATAATGCTTGGTTTTAAGTAAAGTTAGAAAGCTGTAAAGATGTGATATTTTTCATCCAACGAGGCCTCAAGGACACAAAAAACAAATCCAGTGTTCGGATGAGAAACAGATCAGAGATGAAGACGAGAGGGGGAGATTATTTTCTGTGATTCTACCATACTGCAAACTATCATGGATGTCAGAAGGTAACTTTGTAGCTTTGCATTCACTCAGTTCTTCTTCAGAACAATTAAAGTAAGCCTTCAATGCTGATCCTCATCATGTTTCTAGAGCTTGTAATGAATTCATTAAAAGGCATCTCAGGTAGGCTTTTTCTATAAATACAGCAATGTCAAAGTGTTAAAGTGACCTTTGAAGTTGCATTTTTTTAAAAATGCCCTGTGAGCTGCTTTCTATCAGCAGGTTACAGCATGACATCAGTCGCATGACTAATCTGTTTCTGTTTTTGAGGATGCGCTCGTTAGTTTTTAAAAATGTGATGAAAATGAACTACAGAATGTTTAAGTACATTAACAAAAATAACATATGATTTAGAAAAAACAAAAATGAAAGGACACAAAAGAGGGGAAATTAGCTTTCCTTTTCTTTCAGACTCATTTGGAGGACCTACCTTTTGATGTGCACCTCTAAGGCAACGCCTGTTTCCAGGTCCAGGGGATGGTGCTCGATGCGAACGATAGTGTCTATGAAGGTGACTTTAATACGACGAAGGACTGCAAACACAGATGAGACGAGAGACAAAGGTCTGTTAGCGCTGAGTATTCTACTGTGCGTGTCTAGACTGCGTTTTACATCGGAAGGAATCGTTTGTGCCACATTTTTACTGCGGTAAAAAAGTTCAATGTCTGAATGTTGACTCTTGCAGCTTTTGCTCACCCGTCTCGATAGTTTGTGCAAACATCTCAAGCCCTTCCAGCTGGGCAGGCGGCTCTTCGGATGCCTCTGGGGGGTCCTTCAGGCACTCCTGAGCCAGCTGCATGCTGGAGGTCATGCTTGAAGACCAGCCCTGGGAGTCCCAACCCCCACCTGCGTAAAAAAAACAAAAACCACATGGGGTTCAGTGATTTCTGTACTTCAGGGCTACTGTCTACATGATTTACTGAAGATTCAAAATCGGCATTATACCCTATTTTACCGATTATCTCTGTTCGCTTTGACAGACATGGGGTCTTCGTGACATGTGTGCGCCATCTTTGCGCCTGGGACTATTTTTATGTTATATCAAAAAAATATGTGACATAAAATAAACAATGCACACATGGAGATCCAGGCAGCTTTCTGTCTACCAGTGTAGAGCTGACAAAACGTATTTATTGTCAGGAAATTGATCGGTTATTACAAAAGCTGACAAGTGTGCAAAGACACATGTGGTTCCATAACTCAAATATGAGGATTTGATACTGTTCTTCCTCATGTATGACAGTCATGGACTATTGGGGTTTTTTTTTTTTTAGACTGTTGCTCTGACAAAACAACTAGTTTGAATACGACAGCTCGGTCTTGTGAAAGATATAAACGGCCCTTTTCACAATCTTACCAAATGGACATTAATCTATGTTCACCTGCATAACAAGAGCTCTACATCAGGAATATATTGGGGCAAACAGTAACAAACACAGGGACAATTTAGTCTTTACAATAAACGTGACTTTTAGACGACAGCATGTGTATATCTGATAAGAAGATCACCTCACTCAACCTGCAGCAAACTGATGCGTGTTTAGGTTGTTTTTCAGCGAACTTACTGGTGCGATACTTGGGTCGACATGTTATCTGGAGACCAGAAACTTCTAAGGTGCAGTGATCGGTCAGGAGAGCTTGCCAGGGGATGGTCACCGCTATGCTGCTCACAAAGCCATCCACTATCTCCAGAGGAGCTCCAAGAGACTCCAAAAGCTCATTGACCGCCTGGAGGAAAGAAGGGAGCCGTCAGAAAGAAACAAAAATGAGACAACTGGTTTCATATTTGTCCTTTCACTCTGGGTGTAGGCATGAAGTGTGAAGCCATCACGGCAGGGTG
>OMLP01025865.1:27170-42580 GCA_900302685.1 Spondyliosoma cantharus | reverse complement strand
GGGAGGGAAGGAGACCTTGAGTGTGAATCCATCGCAGCTGACAGCGACAGACGTGTGGAAGTCTGTTTATATTCCACACACATGCACATGTCACATCTGCAAATCACCTTCACGCGCTTGCACTTTCAGTAACACGTCCCTGTGACCTTTTCACTCATTTGCTTGCATAACCAGTCCATCACAATATACTATTCAGATGTCCCCCTTTCAGTAACAGGAGCTTGTGACTCTGCAGAAAAGCAGGACTGCTGAAACAGATGTTGCACACACACACACACACACACACACACACACACACACACACAACGGCCAGGATTAACAAAAGAAGGCGCGTGTGCTCCAATTTGACACTGGAGTTTAGCTCAGTTGAAGTAGTCCTGGTGAGTGTGTGTGTGTGTGTGTGTGAGTGTGTGTGTGTGTTTGAATGAAACACAGCGACAAAAGGAAAGTGTAAATGCAGGGGAGCGTGTCACGATCTCTGAAAGGAATACTCAAGTAGAGCTATGTGCTCCGAGGTGCAGCCGCTTCTCAGAGGCTGGAGGCTGCTGTGAATTGAAAACCTTTTCTTCCACTGACAAGAAGTCAGCTTTTAGAGAGCTACATGTTTTTTTTTTGTTTTTTTTTAAAGCATATTAACAATATAATCAAAGAGTAGTTATTATTCTGAAATATCCCGGAGGCTATTGCAGGTTAGGGTTAATGACTGCAGAGTTCAACCACAGCTCACTTTCAGGCATTCAACATAAACAACTTAGGATAGAAATTCAGTGTGCGTAAAAGTCTGCTTTCTAGGATCTTTTCTGAGTCAACACTCTTCCCAAGCAAAGTCAATAAAGGATATCTGAAAAGGGAAATAAACATCCTTGATGCTGTTGGACAGGCCTAGCCTTCCACTCAGCTCATCGTTTTCTTGCACAAAGTTTCTGTTCACGTTTAGTTTTTGCAATGCATTTTCCTTCCTCATAAAATATTTGGATTTTTTTAATATTTCAAATCATGCATTGTTTGCATCCATGTTAATCAGCATGCAGTCGTCTACTTTGTCGACTTTGCTGCGGGAAATTACGGAGACAACGACGGAATGTGCGCCGTGCCTCATGGGCGAATAATATAAATGAAAAGTGGACCCAATCCTGTAAACATTGCTAAATATCATCACCAGTTGTCAAAAACTTTTAATTTACCTTTAATTAAGACTTTTCTGCTGTTTCCAAGTATTTCCATTTTGGACTTTGTACTGCGCATACCCTTCGCTTCTTAACGAGTATCTTTTACAGTGTAGAGTATTTTATTGGACTTAGAAGAAGAATCTAGATATATTTTCCGCCACTGCTTCATGGTTTAAGTCTGCTCGTGATTTGTCCCGCTTCATTGTGTAACAGGAGCTTTTCACACCATACTGTGATTGATTGACTTCAGGGAGGCTCTGCCAGAGGCCTTTCAGAGTGTCTTTGTTGCCCGCAGATCTATAAAGTTCACTGTCTTCATGACCTTCAGAAATAAAGACGTTACTGGAGCATAAAGCATTGATAGACGCTTTCATCTCTCGTAAGAAGAGCTGTTCAAAGCGGGTTCTTATGTACTGGAGGTGACTTCGTGTCCCTCTAATGACATTTCAAACTTCAAGCTAACGCCACAAAACGATTATTGGTATAATTATGTCACTAAATGACCTATTATAATATTGTTTCAATGGAATCTATTTGTAGTTAATAGAGTGGGCTTCAGAGTGGATTTCCTCTCTCTCCAGTCGCTGACACACATAGACGGTCACAAGCATCCGATAAAAATCAAATTATAACCAGATATTGCATTTGTTTTTTTCCTGGCTTTCTAGAGCTCCTGATGTTTTTAAAAAGCATGTGGAAATGTGTTCTGATAACTAAGTATCATGTTATTGTGAGGTTTGCTTAAATAAGATTAGAAAACTATTTGTTTTATTTTGACAGCAATGTTATCAATATTTAACAAACATGACTTTTCTCTGACTGGCTCAGGGGAGGTTGGATGCTTTAGCAAAGCATGCTGGGAACTCTTCTAATATGCTGATCTTGTTTTCTTCAGATGTTGTTTTGATGAGTTGATTATTTATTATCCAACTCATTAAGTCAAAAAGACTTTTTTGACTACTCATCTTGAACCCCCCCAAAAATGTATTGTTCCAATAAAATCGTGTATTTGATTCCATGTTACTTTTGAACTATTCTGAGCATCAGGATAATAATGATTAGTGATTTCAAATGTATGATCCTCCATACCATCAGTCGGGACTTCATATCATGAGTCTAACACCACGCATTAACCCCTCCTTCCTGTTTTCCTGTTGTTAGGGGTCCACGGTTGCAAGCCACCCATTTCCAACGGTAGACGTCCCGGACCACGCTCACTACACCATCGGTGTTGTCATCCTGGTCGTGGGCATCACAGGCATGCTGGGAAACTTCCTGGTCATGTACGCTTTCTGCAGGTACCTTTTTTTTGTATGTATTCCCTAGACTGTAAAGGGAATATGTTAAAACAGTCTACACATGATTCAACAATCACTTACTTTAAAATTACAGCTTTTCTTTTTCTCTTTGAGTAATTCAGATTTTGACATACAAGGGACAACACATTCTCACTCCCAACAGCTGCACTTGCAGGGCTTTGTGGTCACGTTGGCAATAATATGTAATACACAACATCCAGTTTAAACTTTTCAAAATAAAGAAGAAAGTTAATTTCCTTGTATGAGTCAAATGCTCGCGGTTTTGTTTGGTTTAGGCACCAGAACTACTTACAAGGTCTTACAAGCAGTAAGAATCACTGAATCACGAGCCCTCTCCTCATTTTCCTGAAATTTAGACTAAACCGAAGTTTCGATTAGTTCCTTTTTTGTGTCACCCTGCAGTCGGCTCTGCGTTGGTGTATTCATTTGAGCATTTTATGTTCAGGGTGTTATGGTGAATCATTTACACACTGCTTGGCCTACATACAACTCAGTCAGTGCGTTGCTTTTCCTCAAGACAGACAGCTGAATTTTTGAATAAAAGTAATTTGAGCCTCAAGTTTTACTGTTCATTGCCGCCGTGACCACGCCCACCCCAAACTCCCCTGACGTTGCTCGCGACACGTAAGCGATGCAAGGCTCGCCATTAACCTTCATTATCTTACGTTTGAAGCAAATCACTCTCGACGCTTGGTAACAAACGGGATGCAAACTCCAGTCTTCAAACGGGAAGGTCCAGTGTACGACTCATCCTACGACCCCAACCAATCTCAGACTCTTTCCTCTGACTTTTCTCACTCTTCTACACCACTGCAACAGACTGGGCACTTCGAGAAGTGACGCTAGAGGGGCATATACAGCGTCAAACTTAGAAGCATGGGGCAACTGATCGGGCTGCTGTATGTTGGAAGTGAGAAGGGGCTTTTATTCGCAAACGTAAACGTCTGGGAAATGTTTTTTTTTTTTGTGTGTGTGTGTTCAATAAACCTTCTGTTCAGCGCTGCTCTTTGTATGCCGTGATGATGATAATAATATATGTGATAATGGGATGTGTGTGCAGGAGCCGGAGCTTGCGGACGCCATCCAATATTTTCATCATTAACCTGGCAGTCACAGACTTCCTCATGTGCTTTACTCAGACACCCATCTTCTTCATCACCAGCATGCACAAGCGATGGATCTTCGGAAAGAAAGGTAACACGTGCACACACGTTATCCAACGTTATTACATCACATCTTACACTTCTGTTACATTTCGAAGTGCAGCGCAGGTTACCTAACAACGACAACATAAACACAGATGTCAGCGGTATACACACTCTTTCGCATGCACTCACACGTCTTTAACATTAATGGACGCACTCTCTGAATTCCTCAGGGAGCTGTATTGTCTCTCTACCCTTTCGAGTGTGACCTACAGTTCAATTAAGATTCTGTGCACACACATACACAAAAACCTGCCCTCCTCTATCAGCTTTCTCTGCTACAGTCTAAAAAGCAGCACCAAAGGCTGCATCCACAGTACCCAGATCCCATCGATCACGAAGAACAAGCGAGCGTGCATGTCGGTCGTGTGTTTTACATGAGCGCATTCGGAGGGGGTTGGACTAAAGTGTGTATTAGGCAGCGTGCAGCCTACTGGGAACAGAGATAGAGAGGTGGTAAAAGAGACTCCGCACTCCACTGATCAAACACTGATAGTCAGAGCGCCGTGTTTTCCTCCAGGAGTTGTCCTGACCTTGATGAAGGCAGCCAATCACTGTCAGATCTGCAGCTCAGCTCTCAACCCGTGGATACTGAGAGAAGAGAAGACTTGCTTTTTCTTCTTCCAACGAAACCCCAACCACCTCGAAAAACACGCCCTTTTCTTTTCTTTTCCCTTCTGCCAATCCCTTTCAAAACGCAGAGAGAGATGCAGATCATAGGAGAGGTCAAGAACGAGTAAGGTAGATGGATGCACAAAGAAAAAAGCAAACTGTGCCTTGCCTTTTATTTGTTTTCATTTGTTCTGTTTCACAAGAATTCATAGAAACTTCCCGTGAACCTCTTTAATCACGGGGTTTTATAAGTAGCGCTGTAGCTCGAGGGATGGCGAGATAATCCGTCAGTGTGGGTGAAACACTTTGTTCAAGAGGGACCAACCTGGACAATTACTGCAAATAAATTCACAAGACGTTCATAATCCCTTGAGGATGAATTAATTTAATTAAGCCATCAAATTGATTTTGTTCACACATTTCTAACATTTAAACATATGTGCATCATTTCCACAATACATTGTTTAAAACCACTACACCTATGTTATATATTGTGTTGAGTTATGTACTTGCATTGTTCAAAACTCCCTCCCTCATCTCTCATTTAGTTGTGTGACATTATTTCCTGGGGAAACACAAGATGATATGTTGGAGGTTGAGGAAATAAAGGGCCATCCAGACGAAGGATGATGACTATAAAGATAACTATAATGTGCAGGTACAGTAACGATGAGCATCCACGCTGATGATCGATAACGCTCTGTGAACCGTGGCGCCGAAGCACGGGCTGCGTGCTTCAGCTATGTCAGCAGCTTCGAAAAAAATTGATATTGATGACCTGCTACTGCTGTACATTACATAAGAAAGAGCTGAGGAGTAAATGGTTTATACATTTTCTATGAGTCAACATCAATTATCCTGGTGATCGTCAGAAAGGATATCAGTAGGGACAAAACCAGCTTCAGAGACCCCATCAGCGGCAAAGACTGCTTTGCGGGTAAAATGATTTTAATGTGTAACTTGCATTGATTGATATACGTTTATATAAGCGTTTAACACAAGAGAGGCCATGACGGTCTTTTTGACCCATTTCAAATGTATATGTGATGCAACGTTGTTGAATTAAAATGTAAAAAATGTAAAAAAAGAAAAACATTTGTCTGTTTTTTGTTTGTTATCGCTCTTAGTGTGGACAGCACTTACTGTATGTCAGTGAATACGAGTCAAATTAATTAGGACATTAACAATTAGGACAACAACTCCCATGATCCTACAATACTTCTCATGGTTTTGATTCAGAGATCCAGAGCAGCAGAGGTTATATCTTGTGCATTTAAAGTCAAAACAAATGGCAGTTCAAGCATCACAGTTCTTAGCTTCTGTACGCGCCGTCTTTCAGAGCAAAACAGCATATGTGAACATGCTCTTATTTTGTAAGGCTTCGATCGAATTGCTGAGGGATGGCAGTCACACTCTACTCCGCCTCAGCCAAGTGTAAAACATTTTGAGTTATTGCAAACACATTTCTGAGCTTCCCCCCAGTTGTTTCTTTTTGTGCAAATTCAACAAGCAAATAAACACCAGTGATCGCAAACGCACTTCTTAAAAAGGTCGGCTCCTGACAACTCACTGCAGGACTTTATTAAATGACCTTTCCTTGTCCGAGATGTTTTACATAGACTTGGCATGTTGACTTGACCACGATGCAGTGAACTTTGCTGTTGGACAAAATGCCCCAGGACTTTTTTAATTATTGTTCCTCTGGAGAACATCTGCTGTTCCTCGGCAGCCAATCTGGACTTCATTAGTTTCAGTCAGTTAACAAGGGCTGTCAAACACACGCATTCGAGCCAGGACGCCGAACGTACAGGCGTCGTGATTAATATTACATTTTCCTGAGCGGGATTTGTTTCAGTTTCTTCACGCATTGCGGCGCACTTCAGATTTTTGTGAATTTCATGATGTGTGACTGGGCCGGTGGTAATGAAACCAGGGGCCTGAAGGGACGGCAGCTGATAAAGTGATGATTGAGTGTTTGCATTTTGTGGATTGTGTGTAGCCCATCTCTGTGTGTGTTTGTACAGGCATGTGTATATATCTGCAAGTGTGCATGAGTGTGTGAATCAGATTTCTTCATACATTATGGATACATTTAGCATAATGTCTATAGAGAACAGCACCTTGGAACACAAAGAGACTTGTTAGCAGTCACTAGCACTGGCTGAATGAAAAAGTATGTCAGCATAATACTTTATAAAGTAAGTATGTTCAACATGCATTAAATATTTAAACACTCATAAGAATATTTAAATATTTGAACACTTGTAGTGTATGCTGTTTTTAAATGCATGAGTTTCTCAAGTATTTCACACTCTCTCCCCCCATATTTGTCTTCAGTCACCCATCCATCTATCTTTTATCATTCTTTATTAGTTTAATTCAATCCTTTAGAGATCATTGCTGGGCGGCTTCCAGAAAGGGTATAACAAAGAACAAGAAAGAGATAATGAAGGCAATAGCACTCTAAAAAGACACTAAGTCCTCCTCTCCTCATCTTGCTATTGTCCTGCACTGTCGGCTTTGAAAACACTCCACCGATTGAGTGCAACATATCAAAGCGGGATAGTGTGGTGGATCAAGTTCTCTGTAAAGATGTAAGCACAACAGTCTCAGAGTGCAAGCAGCAAGCATCAGTTATGTAAACACATAGACCACCTCTCCTAATCCACTGTAGTCCTGCGCTCGCTGTCCGTCTGTTGAGTGCAATATCTCAATCCGGGATGCTGAGATGGAGACAGGTCTCTGTACAATGTACTTAAAGTAATAACGGAGCATGTGTGTAACAGATGTCTCATAGCTTAGAAGATGTTAACAAGGAATGCAGTAAATCTGATAGTGAGATGATCACCAGACAAAACAGCACTGAAATATCAATGTGTCCAAAACTGCCAGTAAAACTGAATTGTACTAAACATAATCAGCTAAAGTATTTCCAGCTGTTGTTAAAGAGCTGCAGGATCCACTTTTTACAATGCAGTCATCCTGATCACCACAGTCAGTAAACATGTGTTCACTCACCTTTACTTCCCTCAACTCTCCTCTTCCAGGGTGCGAGTTGTACGCCTTCTGCGGAGCGCTGTTTGGTATCTGCAGCATGATGACACTAATGGTGATTGCAGTGGACCGGTACGTGGTGATCACCAGGCCTCTGGCCTCCCTGGGGTCGATGTCTCGCAAGAAAGCCCTGAGCATTTTGGCTGCTGCCTGGCTCTACTCCATGGGATGGAGCCTGCCCCCCTTCTTTGGCTGGAGTGAGTACAGCTGGGACCCAGAAACTGAGTCATGATCGATCAGAGTGATTCCTCTTAGGGATTCACTTTGTTGAGCTTTGTGCTTCCTGCTGAAAGTTGCCAAATAGATCCGACTTTGCCTTTTTGTCAAAATGCCAAATTTAATTTGATATAAGTAGTATTTGATATAAATTCAGCTATCAGATGACAGATCACCTCATGTATTCCTGTAGCTGTCATTACAACAGCCCAACAAAAACGGATGATGAGGTTGTGTCCTTTGTCGTATGCTTTCCCAAATAAGACTGTATGTTGGTGTTAACAAGTCAGCATCTATTAGCTTAGTAAAACTTTGTTTTACTTTTGTCACCATCAGGCTGATCTCATAAGCAGAATTCACATAAGTTGTGTCTGCTTATGGAGCAGCATGCAGACAGAGAATAAAACGGGACCAACCATTGAGCCCTGGGGAACTCCATCGATCAGAAAGGGAGAAGAAAATTTAACTTTTTGAATTAAACCAAACCAATTCAAACCAATTTAACTGAGCCTGACATGCCAAACCCATTGTCCATAAATTGGCTCTGCATTCTTAGTAGACTCCATGCATATAATCTGATATCGTATAATGTATTGTTTAATACATTTCTTTCTTGCATGTTTATATAATGTGGGTCATTTCATGTTAACTCCCCCAAAATCCAGAACTTTTCCCAGTTCATTCACTCAAAAACAGCCAAAAAATGGTTTGTGATTTGTGTCTCTTCTACGTTTAGTTGTGATTGAGCAAATTCTTCATTTGGGTAAAAAATGGATTCGTGTTTTTAATTTGATTACTGTAACCATTCAGCAAAAATATGTTGCCAAGTTTCCTTAGGGTCTCTTGGATGTTCAGGACACATTTCAACCCAATCCAGTGAACGATAAGTGATGGTTGAGACTCAGAATAGGCATATGAAAAATCTAAATTTAGCTCAGAGGGCAAAACTTCAAAAATTCATAAGATAAAAAGTATTGTGCG
Organism: Spondyliosoma cantharus; assembly: GCA_900302685.1. NCBI lineage: Eukaryota > Metazoa > Chordata > Actinopteri > Spariformes > Sparidae > Spondyliosoma > Spondyliosoma cantharus. Next base: position 34,024 of record OMLP01025865.1, on the reverse strand, counting down.
TGCAGTTATAGGATTTTGTAAGGCCCCAGAAATTTAATCAAACGAAATCAATGAAATGAGCCGGGAGGATATTGAATGACCCGTATGTGGATTTCTGGCATTGAACAGTATTAAGCCATTATACAGCCTCTGTCTCTATAATGACTCCAGTTATTTCATGAGTTTACAAGACATGTTTGGTTTTTTTCAGACAGAAACTACACGTATCTTTTGCACACATGTTCTAGAAGTCCCTGCTGAAGTGCTGTCACCTTGTATCTTACCCTGTTGCAGTGGCTGTTTTCTGCTAAAAAAATTCTCCTGGGGTTTGGAGCCCCCGCTGCCACAACAACTTAACACAACATGCAATAAAAGTGACTTATGTCTTCCTTCCGTGTCTGGAGAAAAGGAGAGTGCTTTCCGAAGTCTGTTGCTATTTGATATTTAGTGTATTTGGGGTGCTGTGTTATGTATAAACCAAGGCAAAGTGGTGCCTCTTCATGTGTTTGTGTATTTTCTCTGGTGGCTTTGTGTGAAATGAAGGATGCAGTCCAATACAGAAGAAGCCTGTGGTGTGCATACCAAACGCTACAAGTGTTTGTTTTCACAGTAGAAACAGCCGGACGAAAGCTCCAACTGCTTTATCTGATGGATTATGCATGTGTGTCACTGCAGACCCACAGTCATACATTAGAGCCTGAGCTTGACAGGTGCTGTTATATATAAGAGAATTCTGCATTAATTTGTATAATACCATTTTAGTCAAACAATCTGCTTATCAACGACGCACACGGCATGACTCTAGGATGGCAGGTTAGGCAGATGGTCCAACATAGATTGACAGCTATTGGACACATTGTCCTAAAAACTGGTTGAGACATTCATGGTCCCTAGGGGATGAATCCTAAGCCCTGATCCAAACTGGTATTAACATGTAACCTGAGTGATTCGATCATAAGTGGAAAGCTCATCAGTGAGTCAGATGAATAATAGGCCGTGTTCACACTTGGCGTTAACATGCACCTCGAGTGACCACTAGATTGACGTGATTCGATTTCACTTCCTCACTGTTTATGGAAGTAAACACGGACATCTGAAGGACAAACGGATACAATGGTTTTAACATGAAGAACGAAAGAATTTCATGTATTATATTTGACAATTTTTAAGAATTTCTCATAAACACATTTGAGTTTTTCCTGATTCAACAACTCACAAAAATAAATGTTTTTCCTCAGGCGTCAAAGAAGTAGCCTATGTTTTGGTTACTCTGAACTTTATTTTATAATTTGACTTGTTCAAAATGTTGGATTAATGATCAAAAACACTGCTGCAAATTCCGCATATGTAAAAACTTGGCAGTAAAAACGTGTTTCTGATTCTGAAGTTATCTTTCTCGAGACTGCACCCTTGGAGCACAGAAGGATGAACGTGTTACTATTACAGGTGCCAGTAGTTCAAGGTCTTTCAGATAGGGAAGAGGCAGTAAGTCATACAAGACAAAAGCTGACAGAAAAACAAGTATTGTGAGAGGTAGCGGCGTCACGGCGTGGGAAGCAACCACTTAACTGTGACTGTTCTCCCACAGGTGCCTACGTCCCTGAAGGTCTGATGACGTCTTGTTCGTGGGACTACATGACGTTCACGCCTTCTGTCCGCTCCTACACCATGCTTCTCTTCACCTTCGTCTTCTTCATCCCTCTCTTCGTCATCATCTTCAGCTACTGCTGCATCTTCAGAGCCATCCGACACACAACGCGGTTGGTACACGCACAAACACACACACACGCACGTCGTTAAGTCACGCTCCTGTCTCGTTTGCTCTTGCAGCACACACTTCTACCTGCATTGATAAACACACATAGGCGTCTGACACAGTGCCGTGCACGTGTTGATACTGATGTCTTGCTGATTAACGATGTGTCTGGTCTTTTCTATCGATTTCCACTGATGTCTTGCTCAACCTGAACGCTAATGCTGCCTGTGCGGGCGGCGCTGGAACAAGAGGAATAAATGTCTAAATCAATTAGCTGAGCTGTCAAAATAAATTGACTGAAAAGAGAAAGGTAACGCTTTAAAGTAACCATCATCAATAAATGGTACATTTAGAGTTCATTAAAGTTTAATTAATTGTTATTTCAGTGTTAACAAACAATGAAACGCTATATAAACCATTTATTAAGTAGTTGTCAAGGTGAGACGAACCACACAGTATTTATTAAACATTTACAAAGTATTATAAACATCAGTTACAATAATTGCTCAAATAGATTACAAAGCATTTCATTGTTTGTTAAAGGGCCTTAATGGAACAATTTGTATTGGAAGTGAGATCAGCACCATGCTTAATATATATGCAGATTAAAGCCTGCATTTTTTAAAAATATAAAATATTCAACAGCTTCAAAATCACATTGAAGGTTCAGTGTCTTGTAACAGGGTGGATGGTGTCTGTCACTTGTTTCTGCATTATGTAACTCCAGTGAGAGGGACGGATCACAGCGTTACGTACATGTTTACTTCAACAAACAAGTTTTCAACACATAACGTTTTCATGACGTAATGAGCTGCGTTTGTAATTAGCTCCTGCATTACAGCTGACAAATTGTTACAGACCTGGGATCTGTATTCACGACAGTTGCGTCGCTCTCAGAAGCTGTGGGCGGCGCCGAATCGCACAAAAAGCCAATTTTTACATAATGTTCTTTCAAGGAAAAATGGCAAATTCGATCAGAAATTACAAATGAAAAGCAAATTGAAAGTGTTGTTTCTGGGCTGTCCTCCTCAAAAGGTGTCGGTGTGTAGTTTGATGATAAAAGAAGTCTGCGGAGGCAAGGCTGGGTGGAATGATAGAGCGATCTTTATTGAAACAGATCTCAAGCCTTGTGTCCGACCAGGTTATCCTCAAATCTGACAAAGGTCTAGCCAATACTTTTGTCCTCTGCTCTATCAGAAATCCTTCTTCCTTAGGAATCTACAAAAACCACCCCCGATCTCTACTCATGCAGGCCTTTTTGGAGTGCCTCCGATTGTACCTCCCTTCTTCCCTAATTGATCAGTTTGTTCATCTATCCAATAGGCTAAAAGAGGAGTTGACCTGTCTCCCTACTCATCTCCCCTAAATCACTACCTAACCTGTTGTTAATTATCAGGTCTTCTCCCCCAGGCAGCCCAAATGGTCATCCTGTCCTTCTACGGAAACCTAACATTTAGACCCTCCTCACCATCTGGCATGAAGATAAAACTCTGTTTTATTACTTTATAGCAGCCTAATCTTCTCGCTGTCATCTAACCCCCACACAACTGAATCATGGCTCCGGGGACCCTGGGCCTGTAAACCTACATTCCTTAGCTCACACAGAAAAACCTGTTGGTCACAGTTAAACTAACTAAGATTTCTAAATAAGAATGTGATGCAGTCCAGACACCTCAAAAGCAAAAACAAAAAGTGGTTTCACGGGTGTATATTTGTGTGCTACAGAGCGATAACAAAGATCAGCTCTGAGGGAACGAGAGACTCTGTGAAGAGGTTCAACAAGATGAGGAGCGAATGGAAGATGGCCAAGATCGCGCTCATGGTCATCCTGCTGTTCGTCGTCTCCTGGGCGCCGTACTCCTGCGCGGCCCTCACTGCATTTGCTGGGTAGGTGTTGTGTTCGTGTGGGCGCTTTGTCAGCAGAGACTTTTTCTTCAGCACAGTTATGTCAAAACAACCTAATAGGACATGAAAACCACGGTGGCAGTTGAGGGTGGAAGTCGTCCATCTGTTGCTCCGTTTTAATCAGGCAGGTGTGTGATGGCGGCAAGTTTGGCGAGGCTGTACACGCAGGAGAGAACATCCACTGGTTTTTCATGTACTTTGTGCTCAATCTGAATGTACCTTGAAGGATTACCTATCAACCAAGCTTTAAGCCCCTGCAGGTTGATTATCACACCGGCTTGAAGTGAAAAGCCCCGGCTGCCTGGACGGTGGGACGTTAATCCTGCTTCAGAAACATGGAGGGCAAATTCTTATGCAATTTGATGAGGACAGAAAAAGTCTCCGCTCTCAGAGCAATCCGAGCGAGCGATAAGGATTCTGGGAAAGATAATACTCATCATAACAAACACACACATGAGCATCAGATCACGGAACAGATCTTTGTAAAACAAGCTATCATCAGTGTTTTTATAATAACAGTGCATCAAATGACAGTGTGAGAAGAGGTCGCCTGTAGTGATTTATTTCACAGAGCTTCACGATGTGTTCCAGCTCAGCGTTCAACTCAATTTAGGCGTTTCGCAGCACTCTAGCTGCTCTCACGGGGTTGTTTTCTGTGAAAAGGCTCTACAAACCCACTGTACTCGACCTGTTGGCAATCCAGCCGGTGAACATTATGGATCATTTAGCAGCTAAAGAGCCAGATCGATCCCTCTGGAGTTAGTGGAGAGCTAGAAGAGAATGAATATTGGACTTTCCTTCAGGTGGACAGAAACACGACTCCGAATGAACATCGGTGCAGCTCAGTACAGAGCGGCTTGTTTCATCGTTCGCTCGTAGATAAAAGTATTAAAACTTGACCATCAGCGTCAGACGTCATTGTAGTTTTCACGGTTTCAAGGTAGAATGTTGCCGCAAGTGTGACTGTGCGTCCCACTGCTGTCTCTCCACATTAATCTTGTACAACACACTCAGCGCCTCCCTCATTACGTGAATGTATCTCATTTCCTCCCCTCATTTTTCTTCCTCTCGCCTCTCCGCCTGTCCCTGCTCTCCTCTCTCAGGTACGCTGACATGTTGACTCCGTATATGAACTCCGTTCCTGCCGTGATCGCCAAATCATCCGCAATCTACAACCCCATCATATACGCCATAACGCATCCCAAATACAGGTAGGAGTTTTATTAACAGCGGGTTAAATTAACGATGTGGAAATAACAAGTTAAATTTACCATTTATCCAGGCTGTTATTGGACACCCATGTTATTGCATTTTGTTAATCTCTCATGCTTTTTCTTTTTTTTAAAGTGAGATTTTTTTTATTTTTCTACTTTCAGCCCCTCTCACTCATGTGATTTATAAACAAAACTCAACAAAAGTCAATATAGTTAAAGGAGCAGTATGTAGGAAGTGGCTACATTAAAATAAAGTAACCACTAAAATGTGCAAAATACATGTAAGTAATGTATTTAAACCTGATATGAGCTTTATTTTAGAAATAACCCAACACACGTCAACACAATAATAACAATAGTTGTACAGAGCAGATTCCTCTGAAAGGAACAATGTGAACAACACTCTTCTGCTGTAAATGTTCCTGGCTGTCAAAGTGTTGTGCTGCTGACAATAAAGTAGGTTACATCTCTGTAAGACACCCTGTTGTTTGGAATGACCCCAATTATGTGCGAGTGCATGAGGAAGTATAGTGTCGATATAACACGTTGTACACGACAACTACTCGATTGTGCCGCACATTATGAAGACAAATGAAGAAAAACATTGCGAACAACATATTGAATTTTCTTTTATAAAGATAAATATGATTCAGTGAGACTCACAGTTGTTTAACAATCGAACGTGATGAACAGCGAGAACCACAGCAGAAAGCAGATTTCAAATCAGAACCAGGAGGAGGATTTCTAAAGTAGCTCGGTGAAGTTTCACGTGTTTCTGTTTTTGACGTATTAGGCTGCGTCTCCGGCAATATCGGTTTTCTCCCCGATTCCTCAGAGAGTGTGTCAAATTCTTGGTATCGCTCTTTCTCGTCTTGCTGTCGGCAGAACTGAGTCGGTTTTCTCCGTGTTGCCAGGTTTGTCTGGGTCTAAAAAGCTGGGCTGCGATCACTCAGTTAGCATCAAACGAATGTCTTCAAGTTTGTAGTTGCTCATAAGGCTCAAATAAATAAGTCTGATGACCACTTGAATTGAAATTATGTTGGGTTTTTTTTTCAGTTGCCTGCAAAGATTCCTTCATTTTTAAAGTAGTACCTGTGGCATTTATGGCTCTAAAATGTTGTTTGCGTCACATGGCGCCAGTTGACGGAGGACATTGCAATATAAAATCAAATTTTAATAGATGATTTTAATTCAACGCAGATGGTGAAAATGATTTAAGAGACAGCATCGATGTCGAGGGCGTTCATCCTTTCCTGTCAAGAAAAGTTCCTGTCAGACTCTGCTGAAGTCGTCGGGGTGATGATGATGATTGCAGGCAGTTGTCGCATACTGACCTCGACAGAGGCAGTGCTTTCAGTCTGCTCCTTGTTTACAATGGGCCGTACATTCACTGCACACTCAAGCTCTTGTAAAGAGAAAGAACTCCGGGTGCTTGACGGAAAGAGTGAACAATCAACGAGCTCGGCTGCAATCAGCTGGTCACTTCGACGAAGCCATCAAACACCTGCTGGGTTTGTTCTCCTCTGCTCTTGATGTTATCAGCAGCACGGTCAATGCAAGCTGCATCAATGTCCCGTTTCTGTAAAATATCGAAGTTCTGACTGTTAGCCATCGATTTCAAAAAAGGTGTGTGTGTGTGTTTCAATCAGTTGAGCCTCTCACTGTATTCAGCACCCGGAGACTCTGGTTCTCTATTGTAATGTTACGTTCTTGAAGTAAAGTACATTTCCCCTCCAGCCAAAGTCAGCAGTCAACATCACAGAACATTAACACCCAACACTGAAGTCACCTCTGCAGATCACTGCTGCAGTCGGAGCAGGAGAGAAGATAAATGCATGTTTTTTTTCATACCAAAAGTTAAAGGCTCTAGATCGAGAGCAGAATCTGATGTGACTCCGGGTGTTTATTCCTCCTAAAGGTCTGCCTCTGCATCTGACTCACTCCTTCAAACTCGGCAGACTCACAAATACAGAAATGAATAAAGTTAAAAATGAATTTAT
>OMLP01025865.1:13954-27150 GCA_900302685.1 Spondyliosoma cantharus | reverse complement strand
TATTAAATGGAAAATTAAATGGGGGGAAAGGTTAATAAATAGTTGAGTTATTACAAATGTAAATACATACAGAAGCAAATTATATCAGAAATATCGATTAATGTCACATTTTAGAGGTTAATTAAAGCCTGAAGCCAGTAATAGAAAAAGACAGTTGATGCGGACCAGCGTCCTGTGGAATCACTTGGTTGTCTTTTCTGTAATGCTGCGTACGTGTTGCCAAATTAATGAAGGTGTTTTCTTAATTTGCAATAGTCTACAGTGCCACGACCCCTTAATGAGCAACTTTAAATCAGCTGGCTGCAGAGGCCTTTCTCTTTTCTCTTCCACTCTGTCACGTCACTGCTCGGGATTAATGTGTTCGTAGAGTTTGATTGTTTTTTTTTTTTACAATCCTGATTAAAAAGGGAAATCTGCCTAATTCAGCTCAGGGTTGTCGGGGAGACACACACTTCTCTGTCACATAATAAAATGTGTTCAATAATGGCTTTGACTATTCCTCTCTCTCAGGTCGGCGATCAGCAAGTACATTCCCTACCTCGGGGTGTTGCTGTGCGTTACCGGCAGAGACCGTTACAGCAGCAGCAGCTTCCAGTCCACCCGGCGGTCGACCCTCACCAGCCAATCGGAGTGCAAAGGCCACAACAAGCCCCGCAACTCCTCCCTGTCCGAGAGCGAATCAGTGAGTGTATCTCATATCTAATATGGTATGTCGCTGTCTTGCACTTCCTTTGACAAACGCCTCGATTCACCAGTTGATGATTTGAGTCCGTTTGCGTTTTCTTTCTCAGGCTCGCTTCTCAGACGCGGAGGAGGACAGCTCGTCTCGGACGCCCGTCAGTCGTCAGTTATCCTGTGATGTCAAACAGGTGCGCCATACCAACCAGAGGTCAAAGGTGAGAGGTCACAACATTGGAGAGTTTGACAGGACCGCCGCCCACAACCCCACAGACCCGGCCATATGTCTCCTCTCGCAGATCACAGTGAGTATCAGGGTCTGTTTCACGTCAACACGCAGTCACTTACTTACTTTAATGTGCACAATATGTATTAAAAAGACGCAATGTGTCGTACATTCCTATCTTTATTGCTTCAGGTGTCAGTTTAACTTTTCCCACTTTAACTTTTACGATGTTTCCTGATGCTTCTGTTTTGGCATTACGTCAGGTCTGATCTTAATCCTCTCTTCTGAATTGTAAAAAGTGAAGTCGTATTGTTTTGGAGTCCTCGTGTCATGTTTATGTTCGGTATTCCATGGCAAGTAAGTCCATGAGGTCATGTTAGTCGGAGCCCTCTTAAAAATCCAGGCTCTTCACGGTCCTGAAGAGGCGTGTAATCCGATGAGGTCGAGTTGCTTTGGTCCCCTGGAACTGTGCGGTTTGACTTTGCGATCCCAGCGTTTTAACTTCACTTGCAGCGCCGCTCTGGAGTCTGGCTAACACTAACTTATCACCTTCAATTAAAGAATTATTTACATTTTATACAGATGCTACGTTTTTGAGTAAGATAATTGGTCCGTTGAATCTTTATGATGAATCTGGATTTTTACAACCAACCATTTTGGGTTGGCAGCTCTGTTCAAGTAGTTCTGATGGACTGTAAGCATTCATTGTCATTCAGGTTTTAGTACAAGTCCAGTAGCCTTTTTGACTTAAGACTTCTAGATATATGACAGACTGGAAATGTAGTTCTGGCCGAGCACTGACGTCTCACCTTCATCAGCGAGCAGCCACAAAAAACGATGCTCAAACATTTGCTTGAAATTTAATAACTAGAATTTCAAAATGCAATACTGTAACGCTGATTCCCCAAAAAGTTTGGACGCTGTGTGAAACATAAATAAAAAACGTAAGACAATGTTAAATATTCTCATGAACTTTATTGTTTATTTTGAGTTTGATGCCTGCAACACGCCCCCCAAAAAGCTGTGAGACGGGCACGTTGCATCACCTTTTCACACTCCGTAGGTGTTTGGGAACAATCTGAATGACCCGTTTCCTCTTTAGCTCGAGGAGGACATGAGTCAGTGGCATTTCTGGATGTTGTTGATCTACCACTTTCGCTTTGCATGAAGAGTCTCAACTTGCATTTGTAGATGCAGCAACAAACTGTGTTGACAGTTTTTCCAAAGTGTACCCACGTAGTGATATCCTTCTTACAATCATGTCTGTTTTTAGTGCAGAGCCGCGTGAAGGGCCGAAGGTCGGGGGCATTTGTAGGTTTTCGTCCTTTGCCCCCTTCTGTGCAGAGATTCCTCTGGATTCTCTGAATCTTTTGATGACGTGATTGATTGTAGTAATTCCTAACAACTGCCCAGTGAGAATTGATGTTCCTAAACTGCCTGTCAAAGACGACCCCTTCGTACTCAATCATGATGACATCACCTGTTTCCAATGAAGCGAGTCTTGTGTTGCCCCGTTCTCTTTTTCCTGTTGCAGGAATCAAACTTAAAATAAAAGCATATATTGACAAAAAACGACGAAACGTATCGGTTCAAACGTCGCTTGTCGTTAATCAGATGAATTTAGGTCGAGACGAATTTACGTTTTACTGAGCGTCCTAAATTTCCTGGGATCAGGGATGTACGAACAGTGCTTCTTGGTGACTGTGCAACATTTCTAAGCATCGTTCTGTAAAGTCAGTGGAAAACGACAGGTCATTCTATGTGGGGCAACGGAGCATTTCCGTCTCTCTGTAATCATCTTATTTCACAGAAAAAAAAACACACACACATATACAGGCGGACTGCCACGCCGGTCAGGTTCAGCGAGGACTACATTACCGAGGGTCCAAAGACTAATCCAATAATCTGGGTGTTTCAGTCTTAATCCACAGCTTGCATGATGCTGCCCTGTGTTTCAAAGTAGTGTACTTGTTGGCAGTTGAAGTTGGCTGATTGTCTGGGAGTCTCTGACCTCCATCTGCCTCCATATCTGCACAAAGCGGAGGATAAACACTTTGACTCCAGCATTTAATCGTTGACAACCCGCTGGTAGTCTTGGAAATTGGACCGGACACAAATTTTGACATATTGCACCTTTTTAAACTAAGGAATTTATTTTGATTAGAATTTTACAGCACAGTGGTTTTTGAGAAAAACAGCCAGCTGCTCCTGGTTTAATCCTCGTGCTGTTGTCACATGTGGTTGTTACCGGGATAACCTGTCAACTGTGGGAAGAAACAACACTTTCAAAGAGTAAATTTGCTCTGTTTTTCACTAATAATGTGACCTGGAGTCTTCGTCTATGACAACCACTAAATGGCTGTTGTTTATGTGCGTACTGTTCAGACTTTGACAGAGCCTGAAGACATCTCCATGTCGGACATGAGTCTGAAGACAACCAGTCATCTGCCTGCTACTGTAAGAGTCCATCGATCGTTCACCTCTTGCCCTGTGCAGTCGACGTGGCATCTGTTTTATTGTTTTCATTTTTATTTTTCAAATCATGAAAATCAACAAATCCCATGAAAAAATGAAACCGACATAATTTGCTGTACTAACAACTATCATCTGTGTGGAAAGAGTTTTACAACATTACCTGTGTCAGTTCAACCAACTGAATTATCTGTAGGGGGCGGGGCTTAGATGTGAAGTGGGTGGTGCTTAAGCTAGATGTGGGTGGGTTTATCTGGAAGCTGTTACTTGAAGTGTGAAATTATGTATGAGTTGATCAGAAGTTGCTACATCTCGTATTTATGAGAGAACTATTTACAGAACAGCCTCGGAATTTAGCTTCAGATCAATGTTTTGATCACAAGAGACAGAAAACCGTTGATACATCAGTTTTTTTCAGCTACCAAATGACAATTTCCCTTTTCCAAAACTATAGATACTGACACATTATACTCGTAAAAATGACTGGATATCCGTACTGTAGTGTCATTCTAGCTGAGCGCTTGCTCAACCTTAGTTTCCTTCCTACTGTTTTTCAGTTTTTCCAGGAGACAGAAACATTCCTCAAATCAACACATTAAAAGATCATAAATAATGTGTTTCCTCCCTCACGTTTCATATTTTGAGGTGTGAATACGTCATCACCTCCTTATAGTTGCACAACAACAGTGGCTGGAAATGAGTGCTTCTGTCGGTTTTCTTGAAATTTGGTTAAAATGTAGCTCTTAAGATACATTCCTTCTTTGTGTTAGTCTTTTCAAGGGATTTGTTATAAGTTTTGAATAACTTTTACCATCGTCAACCTTCATCTGTCCTGTCCAGATGTTTGTCATTTGAATCTGAGCGCCTTTTAAAGGGGCATGTCACCCATTCTTCAGCACTACTCAATGATCCTTCAACATTTAAAATAGATGGTTAAAAATAGCTCTGCATGTAATGTGAAATGGTTGGCATACCTCTTAAGTCCTTCCCTTCTTTCCCCTGTCCATCCTCATTAATCCAATCAATTGTGCTTTCTGTTCTGTCCAGTTTCATTAATTTCCTTCTGCTGTGACATCCGTCTTAATCAATACTTCCAGCTGCCATTATCTGCTCATACTTTCAGACGCAGACCCCATGTTTTCTGCAACCAAAGTGATTGTGTTTTTTGTTTTTTGGATGCCTCCCACAGTCAATACAAAGCACTGAATTGATGTAAAAATTGATTGACTGCTCCCCCTCAGAAGTTATCGACTGACTGATTGCTCTATAGAGAAGAAAAGAAAAGAATATTGTGCTAAAAATCACCCTTGTTTGATGGAGCTGCTCTGGTACAAAGAACGACTTTCATTCACAGATAAAGACTTTAGATGGACTTTTGGGTTAACTGCTCCTTTTAAGTTCCAAGATAGTTTGTATAACCTTTTTGTTTACAATCGTCTGAGTCCTGTGTGACTTCCTTCTACCTGTTTTTCCACCTTCCTACATCTTTACATCATCTGAGGAACAGTTTGACAAGAGTTGGACGAGATGAATGATACCACTCTCGTAGCACAGGCACATACTGTATAACCCCCCTGTAAAGTCACAGCTTGTGCTTCTTTTTGACAGTTTAAGCTAACAAGATAGCATGTTAATTAGCTAGCTTTAGGGGGGCTGGTTGGTTGCCCCCCCATACGCCATATTCACATGGCGGCCATTTTCCTCCAACATCACACTGACATCAGAGCTCAAATATCATCAAATATAAAATATTTTCAGAGCTTCATCACTGATCTGTGACTGAACAGACGATGGATAGTTAAAATCTTGAGACATCTGGTCAGTTTTCAACGTAAAGCAACATTTTTGATGACCTGTTCGCATCGATAAGTCCACAGCTAACGTTAGGATTACTAGCTAACAACTGTGTTTCTTAGAAAAGGCATACATTCATTCTAAAATATCAACACACATTTTGGACACATTTATTTAAACCTGTAATTGGAAAAACTGATATAATCAAACGGTTATGCTGGCTAGGAGGCTAATGCTAATGTTAGCTAATTGTTGCTTAACCTTGAAATGTGGTCTGGTGTGCCTTCACATTTTTTGGGTGGAAAGAGAACAATCTGAAGGAATATCGGGCCATATTTCATGATAAGCAACATATTAGCTGATGTTAGCATTCGAGCACCTCCTAGCTAACATTACGATTTGCTTACATCCAGTGTGTAAATAAACGTGTCCAAGATCTGTGTTATTTTAAAATAAATTTACGCCTCATCTATCATATAGTGTAACACTATGACACAATAGCCTAATGTTAGCCAGGAAGTGGTTGAATGCAAACATTAGCTATTGACTGACACATACATTGAACTTCTCGCACTGGCTTAGGGTGTAGCAAGGCTAGCTGTTCCTCCCTCTTTCCAGTCTTGATGCTAAGCTAAGCTAACCCACTTCTGGCAGGACTTTCAATCTTTAACAGACTTAAGAGTGGTATTGATCTTCTCATTTCATCCCCGGCAAGAATGCAAAAAAGCGTATTTCTCAAATTATCCAGCTATTCCTATAACGTGTTACTACAAACTACAAAAATTAGATCCCAGCTGTGATAAAACAGAAGTGATCTAATTAAACATGCTCAGCTGGAGAACTTTGCTCCTCAAATGCGGAGCCATTGATCTCACAGCGTCGACCATGTCATCAGTCCACCTTCACCAAGGGCACTGTGGGAGAGCCATTCATCAATCCAAAACAATCAATGCCTTTGATTAGCTGTGACTGCTTCATGCCTTGCGCAAACAGGTTAAGTGGAGGAGAGTTGTATTGATCCAGATCACAGCGACAGTTCATACGGTTCAACAGTCCTCAGTCACAATACCTGAACATCTCTGCCTCTTCCCTCCCTTCTGCCGACACAGCTGGAGAACGTGATGGAGGAGTCGGGGCCAAGGACCACGTACAAGACGTCATCCGTCATTGTCACCTCCATATCCAGCCCGTGTATACTGCACAGCCCCCCCGGTTTCCATGGCAAGCTCAAACTGACCAAAACTTACAGCCCAGTTGCGAAGGAGCCCCTTGATATCGTCAGACTGGAGACGACAGTGTTACAGTGAGAAGCTGGACAAAAGTGCAACAACAGTGTAATCGTGTGTGTGTGTGTGTGTGTGTGTGAGTGTGGGAGTGTGTGCGTTTCAATATTTTCCTCCATTGTACTTTTCTGTACCAGCATGCTGTTTGCTACTTGGCGTAACTTAAAACCAGAGCATGCCCTTATTATTTGTTTTTTTGCACAACAGTTTGAGTGTGAGCAAGTGAGCGTGAATGCCCAAGTAAATCTAAAAAAAGTACACGAGCATACATGCGTGCAAATACGCTAATGTACTTTTTCTGACATATCGCGGTGGTTGGAGATGGTTTTACCTCAGAGCCAGAGGCAACGAATCAGCCTTAAAAACACAATATGAAGAGTCTCTTTCTCAAAGGTTGAGTATCCATCGGATTTTTATTGAGTCTTGGTTCCGACTCTCAAAATATTTGAGTTGAAGAGTCATAAATTATAATCCGTTTTTCTTATTCTTTGTTGGTTTGAAGGTAAAGTCCTCTTGATGATGCCATACAGCAGTTGAATGTTCACAGTTATGTTTTTGCGGTTTTTATTTTCTGATTCTGGGCCATTAAGAAGTCAGCTGGGGACGTAAAAAATGTTAAATATGTATTTTTTATTGGACTTCAGGAGCCATATTTTACACACTACATGCATTGTGGCGTAAACACAAGTAGCTCCATACTTCCTTAAAAGTATGAAATCATTTTCAAAACAGAACCAATTCTCAAAACCCAGCACTAAGTCTGTCTATTGTTTGTGTTTCTTCTACTTGAGGATGTTAGAATAAACTAAAAATACTGATTAGAAATGCATTAAGCAGATTTTTTTCCTAGTGGCACTACAGATCCCCCTGCGAATCAACACCATCATTTGCAAACAGACGAGCCCGCTCAAAGCTAAAAAAACACATTTCCGAATATAAAACTGTGAGCAGACAAGAGGTAGTTCACTTTCACAGCACTTAATGTCAGAAAGTCAAAGTAAACGAGTAACTGTGGAGGACAGTCACAGATTTTTCTCATTTCAAATACCCAAACACCCGGATAAAAGAATGAACATCTGGCTTTTGTCATCAGTGGGACTATCCCCGCGTCCAACACACTGTTATGATTTCTGTTCAAAAAGCGCTCGACCTGCTTTGAAAGAGACAGAAGTAAAATATATGATGAAGTAACCACGTCACTGTAAGATTGTCACTGTCCTGGTGAGAAAACAGAGAAAACAGAGAAAAGAAAGAAGCAGGAAGGCTCACTCCATAGCTACGTTCGAAAAAGAAACACGATGCATCTGATTCTGAATGTAACTGAGTATTTTATAATCAAGTTTATAAAAAAAAAAACATGGCTTTCTACTGTTCCCTGTTTTCCAGCATGTTTCTCAAGTCAAATGTTGACACACCAGAAAAAACAGGAAGGCGAACGCATCCACACCTGAAACAGGAAATGAGCCAGTCCACTATTTTCAGGAGTTTATACGTGCAGATTTTTGGAGAGATTTTTTTTTTCTCAGGAGCTGGCGGATGAAACCCCGGGGGCCGAAATGACCCGACTTTAACATGTGGCTAGAAAATAGAACTTCACCGGAATGTTAATATGTTGTTTTGTTTCTACTAAGTCGTTTTTTTAGCTTCTGCGTTTCCCAAAACATTAAATGTATTCAAGCCGCCCACACGTGTAGATTTATAAACTTGGGGAAATTTTTCTATTTCGTTTGGGTATTTTTGTATTTATTATCTGAAAAACTAGTGCAATGTCTTTCTGGGGGGGTGCATTAATTAAAAAATAAATGACCTACTTACTGCAATGTTGCTGCTCCACAGTTGACTCCAACGCTAAGATTCCACTGGATTCGTGTCCGTTGCGTTCCGGCTGAATATAGCTGAATTGCTGCGTCGTGCTCCGGCATCCGGCAGAAATGGAAGTCCTGCGTATCTGCTCCGTCAGGGTCCGGACTGCAGGAGCAACGCAGCGGAGCCGTGACGGACAGGAGCCGGACCGGACATGTATCCGCTGGAATCTAGCCGTAAGATGAATCCAACACAAGCTGAAATTGTATTTGTTAACTATTCTCTGGGACGCACTCGTTACGCTGTATATTAGCCCGGACTAACCGACTGCTCAGTCCAGTCTTTCTGCCCTCTAGTGGTTGAAAAACGCTTTAACGCAGTTTTAATACGAGGTGATTTACTTCTGAACTGGGTTAATCAGACACACAATGTGACCGGACAGCAGAGGATACAGTTCAGTTTTGTTTCCCCCCCTCTGGCTCTTCGTCATTGATTTTTCCTGTCCTGGCAACCCGAAGTACCACAGTTTGGACAAATCAGGTCACAAATATGTCACGGCATCATAGTACATTAACTAGCACTGTGTGGTGTGAGAGTGTGTATGTGTGTGTTGGCATTGAAAAACAGAAGTCAGTACTGTACTTTGCATTTCTCCTGATGCCATACTTTTCTGTAACACCTACTGTTACATCAACAGGTGACAGTTTTCTACACGACTCTACCGTTAGGAGAGTTTTGGTTTCAGGATTGTGATCGACGACCTCATGAGACACACGGAGCTGTGTCACCTTTTTAAAATCTGTGTGATTGATTGAACGTCACGTCTCCAAAAGCTATTTTTTCCTCCACTTATTGTGCATTGCAGTTCCCTTTGAGATTCCCAAGTCTGCTGCATCATTGACTATGATTGTAATATGTGTTCTGTTCAGGCGTCGATCTAAATGTGACACACGCCGCCATCGTTATGTTTTGTTAAATGATCAATCGTCAAATTAGAGTCTTTGTTAACGAGGGTTGATGCATTCCCACTGCTGCTCATCTGTCCTGCAGTACACCGTCAATGAATGTACAAAAATGACATATGGCTAAAATTTTGAATTTACGACAAAAACAAATACATAATATTATTATATATGAAATTTCTGCTTTATTGAAGTGATGTTTTATGAAGTGATGGTTTCATGTTTTCTGTTTTCTTTGTACAAAATGTTTTGTGTTGTTTATTATTTATTTTTCTAAATAAAAATGGTTTAAAAATGCTAAATTCGGCTCGACTGGTGGACGTGTCCTCGTGATTTTGTGACGCTTGAACTAGACCATGCATTAAATTCTGGTATTTTTAAATCTGTGATCGTTTATTTACTTGTCCTGGTGTGTAAATGATTCTTATTTACCAAAAACCTTTGGAGTCGGTTCAGTAGATCACCTCAGCTGGCAGTCAGGACGAAGCTGCAACTTAATCTTTCAGGGCGACTCCGACCGTCAAAGCTACGTCCACTCAAAGTGATGTTTGGTGAAGGTGTCTGACAACATTAAGGAAATGATTCCTACCTATTTGTTAAATAAAAAGACAATTTGTTTTGCTCAGGTCTCTGAAATCTTTCAAAAGGCGAGTTGTTGCAGGAAGACGACAGTGGAAACTTCAGTCACAGTTGGAAAGTGCAGTTTGTAGTTTACAATTAACTTAAGTGCTGTCATTTAAGTTTACATTGACTGATTATTGGACTCATCGCTTCAGCTCTACATTAAACTCCATCTCATTCTGCACACACAATAATCTGTAATAGATGTTGCGTATTGTCCACGTGCATCACAAGCAATCGGACAATATTGTAGATCTACAGCAGATTATTGTATAAATACGTGCAGAAAATTGCATTTTTTCTTTTTTAGATATATACGGTAAGTGTTGGCATCCTTTTTAATGTCTATTTTATTCTTGGTAACAATTTTATCTTTGGTGTGTATCTAATTCTACAGTAACTATTTTGTTACATTTATTTATTACTACTTTGCTGTTTTCGTTGTTCGAGTCTTGGAACATGTAAATCCGCACACACATTAGTCTGCAGCACCACAATGATTGTGGATTCTGCAGACTCTAATGCACCATATTTCCATCAGTGTCAACCGGCCGAGATTTTTCATAAATCTTTAGGTCAGTTTCCTGAACGGAGCAGATCCATTCCAGCACAGCAGATAACAGCTGGAACATCCTGATGTCAGATAGCAGAGTGGCATTAGCGGAGGTCATATCTGTCCAACATGTCAGGGAGCAAAAGGGCATTTATCCTGCATGCTGCCTGACCTGAAAAGGCCTCGCTGCAGAACTATGGCGCCCTGCAGAGGTAAGAGTCAGTACTCTATCTGCATGATTAGAAGGTGTAAGTGGATGAGGGGGACGGATACAAAGAGATTATTCAGTCATTCTTGTGCATTAGTGTATGAATTGTGTGCAGTGGAGGTCATTTGGCATACATTTTGTATGTAGAATCTTGATCTCTAGATGAATGCGATTTTAAAATATGTGTGCATTTTCCATCTGAAAAGTTGTGTAGTACAAAGTCTGAAATGAAAATGTCATAATTAGAAATACTCAAATAAAATAGGAGTAACTCAAATCTGTAATTAAGAAGCAGTAGGCAGAAACAAATAATCAAATATGTTGAACGATGAGAAATGCTGTAGTTTAACAACTGAATGTAACAGAAGAGAGGACGCTAAAAAATAAAGAGGAGGCAGTTTTGGTTTCTTGTGTTCTGCTGGATTTTTTTTCCCCTCAATCTCCGACATGTTGCTGCTTCCACGGCTACGTCAGCTCTTTACCGCCGAACAAACACGGGCCTCTGTTGTGGTCCGACAGTATTTGATTTGCTTTTGATGTGTCGCTCTGTCTCCGTCTTCTTCTGACCTCTCCGTGTCACAGTGCATTCAATCTCTTAGCAATCTGTGTGAGATCATACTACATTAGCAGGGCTGCAGACTCTCTAATGGCCACTCTGCGTGTGTGTGTGCGTGTGTGTGTGTGTGTGTGTGTACATATGCAATCATCTGATGTACAGTCGAAGAAAGAGCGACAAAGATCATCACTGACTGGTGCGTAATCATGCTTGTTATCCGCCACATCATTGCTGGGAAGAAAACCCGTTCATGTGCTTTTATGAGTGTGTGTCTTTGTCTTTGTGTGACTAGAAAAATGGCGGTGACTGTTTGTAAGAGGTTTTGATTCTGACTTTACCAACATAGTGTTGAAATACAGTAACAGGATTGCACGATTCTCCTTACACACACAGAAAAAGTATAAATAAATAGTCAAATGTTTAAATTAGAGTAGATTAAAACAAGTATAGTATCTAAGTGTGACTAAGTGCAAAACTGTCCACCATCTTCCATCACCATCAAACTTTCTGTCACCTGCAATCAACTTGAGCTAACAGCTAACGCTATATTTTATGCCGTCCTCGAAATAATGAGATCCTTAAGATTACTTTTGTGATTTGTGCCCTTCAAGACACATAATCAATATTTTTCCATCTCCCTCGTCTTTCTTTCTTTGATTTTAAACTCATTTGAGCAGTATGTGCTTCTATGCCCGCCCTACAGCCTACAACAGCCATGATTGTTTGTGAAGTCAGCCACTCTCTCCTGAGCCACTCACACGCCAGCCTCCGAATGATCGATGCATCAAACAGCCAA
Organism: Spondyliosoma cantharus; assembly: GCA_900302685.1. Taxonomy (NCBI): domain Eukaryota; kingdom Metazoa; phylum Chordata; class Actinopteri; order Spariformes; family Sparidae; genus Spondyliosoma; species Spondyliosoma cantharus. Next base: position 15,198 of record OMLP01025865.1, on the reverse strand, counting down.
TGAGATGACGAGGCCCCAGAAGTTCTAAATTCCAAAACAACAAGCCCGCACCACACATAACAGACCTTTGCTGTACGGTCGCAGTTTAGTTAGCTTTGGGCAAGAAAGCCACTTGGTTAGGATAAGGAAAACATTGTTTGGGTTTAAATCACTACTTCTGTACGCCTATGTTAACATGTCACATTGTTTACGTGACGCAAGTTAAAATAACTCACTGTTGACTTTTGTTTTCACACTGGAGACCAACAGCAGTCTCCTGAATGAAAGTCCTGCACTTGTTTAACCCGACGTCCATTCTCGACCTCCATTTACAGACGTTTTACTCATTATACTACTTCTCCTCACTTCCTCTTTTGCAGCTGTAGTAATTAAAACAGCCACCAGAGGTCGCCACCCAACAATTACATAAATAGACATAATATTCTGTTGAAGACAGGCTCGATAATCTAGATGTTATAGTCGAACGATGGCCTAGCCGTCGGTGGATTCACATTCTGCTCGGGGACTATCTCCTGTGTCTTTTTCGATATTTAGAATCAGGTGCGTGAATATCTCTGTTCTGAGGTGTGTGTGTGTGTGTGTGTGTGTTTGTGTGTGTGTGTACTAATATTCACAAAACTATCAGAACGTGATTAAAAAACAGCTGTGGCTGACTGCTAATTGAATTGTATCCGTATGGCAAACACACAAACTCAGGGCCGGCAGCTCAGCGGTAGGGGGGGTGTTTCTCGGGGAATCGGCGGCGGGTAATTTGTTGTTTCCTTTACTCGAGCAAAACGAAAGGGCTGCGAGACTGAAAGGAAACTGACATCAGTGCACAAACACTGATTACGGATAATGGGGTGCGAGCAGCATGAAGTGATAGCGCTAAGAGAGGGAGGGAGAGAGAGGGAGAATGTGTTGCAGTAAGAGGGGTCTATATTGGCGATGTGAATCGGCAGTGAAGCATTCTGGGGCTTCGTGTTACAGGCCTTATAAGGGCCAGGGCCCCTGTGTCTCCGCTCACCTCGGCTATTCTTAGGCTGTGTGTCGCTCACCCTCAGCAACTCTGCAGGCAAGGAACTCCTCTCTGTCTTAAAATTCAGTTTAAAGTTGATTTTTTTGAGTTTGCACTTTGTCAAAATTGAGTCCTTGACTCCAAGGTACGTTTGCTCGCGGCCGTAGTAGCTCAGCTTGACCCTCCAGTCTCTTTGTGTGCATCTGTGTTTGTGCGTGTGTGTGTGTGTGTGTGTGTGTGCCTCCAC
>OMLP01025865.1:0-13830 GCA_900302685.1 Spondyliosoma cantharus | reverse complement strand
CCTACCCAAGGGTGTTTGTCCTGAGAGCTGGTAGCAGACGTGGAGAGACTGTAGGGCTGCTGGAGGAAGAGCGAAGCAACCGAGGCGTGACAAAAGGATAGCAGGGGAGGACGGGAGGACTAAGCAGAGCCGAGCAGGAGGAGAAAAAAAACACAGCCAGCAGGAGATTGTTAGCAGGAGGAGTGTTGACGTTTAACCGAAGATGAGTACGTACACAGTGAGTCTGAACGGCCCCGCTCCATGGGGCTTCAGACTACAAGGAGGGAAGGACTTCAACATGCCGCTCACCATCTCCAGGGTAAGGACAGAGCTGCCCTCACAGGCTGACATTTGTCGCGACAAAGCATCCAAGATATTAAGAATAATCGACATTGACAAGGTGACAGGGCACAATCAGAGCAAACTGGCAGTATAACAGTGAACGAGTCCAAACTGATTCTGGCAAATTGATCCACGCAAAGCTGTTTAAAGGCAAGAAAGGCGATTCCGGAGAAAGATAGCCGATTGTTGTTGGGTCGGAACCAACTATCTTTCTCCATTAAAAAAAAAAAAAAGCATACACGTTGCACAAAAATGTAAACACAGGCGTCAAAACGCTTCATTCTTGTCACATTTTCCTGCTCCAACATCCAAGTAAGCAACATTTCGGCAATTTGCAGGTTATAATTTGTGAAGGTGTCTCAGTAAAAGCAACAAATTCGATCGCAAACTTGAGTTTGTTCAGACGTTGAGGTCACGTCTTCACTCGAGAACGCTGCTTCAAAGAAATCTATGAAAACTTGCTCGTAAAAGGTTATAAGCAGCTTTACACGACCTCCAATTGTAAAATTACTCCTTCACACCACCCGGATATCTGTGAACGTTCCCCTGAGAATCATTCTTTCACCTGGTGTGACGGTAACTTGTTGCAGGCTTGTATGGATGCATGTGCAAACTGTATGTGCGTGCGATAGGTGCGCGCGCAGGTGTGATGTGTGATGTATGTGTGTGTGTGAGCAGTGGTTATGTAATGTTGGGGTGCGCGATGATGACACCGAGGCTCGCATGTAATCTCCAGAGAGATTTCCAGAATAGAGCAGCACTGGAAAGGCTGGAATAGCTTTACTGGAGTCGAGGTGGTCGACTTTTAACTTTTAGTCGATTACATCACGCCGGACGAGCCTCAGATACGAGGTGGTTGTAATCAGTTTGATAAATCACAAGAACCACAGAACTTTTTTGTAGTCAAAAGATCAACTAAAGATAAGAAAATCTCAAAATCACAAGAAATGACGTTCAGCCAATGGTGGAAAGTAACTAAGTACATTTACTCAAATATTTAGCAACACGAGTACAATTTTGACACATTTTTACACTTCTGCATCACCAGACTGTAAAATCTCAAAACCTCAAAGTAAAGTAGATGAATAATCTTACATTTTTAAAATGTTTAACTCGCACAACTTGAAACGTAATAAACTTCTTTACCTGATCATTCCGGTGTAATCTGTTTTATTACTTTTTCTTTTGAAAATAAGGGCAACTTTTAAAATAATTCATTGGCGAATGTTAAAATCTTGAATCTACTGCGTTTACTTGACAACTTAATTGATTCCTTGCTTTTTCAGATTTACTTCAACACAAAATACAATCAACAACTATGCTATGATGTAATATGAGAGATTAAGATAAAACTTTATTGATCCCAGAGGGGAAACTAACAAGCTACACTGTAAAAAGTGACTACTTTTTTAAAAAAAAAAAAAAAAACATTTGAGGAAACCAATTACCTCAAAATTACCAAGTAAAGTAAACTAATATTTTAACTTGTTTAACTTCGATTGAACACCCAACAGATAAACTGTATAAAGTCGTCAAACAAACTTCTCCGGCTTCTACATTAAAGTGATGAAGACATTAATGCATCACTAATTAGAATATAATTATATTACATACATTTTTTCTGAAATATGTCACTCTGCACAATGAGTACTTTGAATTTTGGTACTCTAAGAGTGAGTATAGTATTTCTACACGGTGGTATTTATACTTTTATCTAAGATTTCAGAACTTGTTCCACCTCAGATATCGCCTACAGCACGGCAAAGTTTAAGACTTCTAAGAAGGCTGCTGTCCCAAATAAAAGCAGACAACATGATTTATTAGATAAAATGAAGTTATAGTAAGAGCTGATTTATGCGTTAAAGCATCCTCAACCAGCAGTACACGGTAGAATTTGAGAGTTTACCTTATTTGGTAATTATGAGGTAATGCTTGATTGTTTTGTAAAAGTAAGATTTAACAGTGTGCCTATAAATTTAAGAAAAAGTGTCCACAAACTGCCAATGAACTTGTTTTAACTTCTGCAGCACAGACTGGGCGTCTCTGTCTCTCACTGGCAGGACTGCTGGTGTATTTACAGCGTTTCCTTTAAATAGCGCCGGAGGATGGATGGATGGATGGATGGATGGATGGATGGATGTAGAGAGAGGTGGGAGGGGGGAGACGGGAAAGACGTGAGGGAACTGACGGGCGGCTTGTGTTACCTTTAGTAAGCTTTATTCCTCGCTTATGGTCCGCTTCAGTTTCACCTTTTGGACGCGGCTCGTCGTGGCCGAGCGGAACGGAGGGATGGAGGATTTGATAGATTCAGGAGGAGATGAGGCTCATCTGAGTGGAGCTCCAGCTCCCTCATTCCTCCGTCCTGATTGATGCTCGGCCTGCATTATATTGATTCATGGATGCAGGAATCTGTTATTGTCTTCTGATCCCGGTCTCAGGCAGCCGGAGAGGGAGCTTTGATCCGCAGCCAGCGCGACATTGTATCATTGGATTTGTGTTCATCCCGTGGTCATGTCGGGCTCTGACAGGTTAACATAAAACACTGTAGCCTGACAACTCGGGGTGCCATTACAGTTTGACGTAACACCGCCACAGTTTGGATTTCTGTCCGCTCTTGCTAAGAAAAGAAAGAGGAATGAGGGCCGCGTTCATTACGTGTCGTTCGCCAAGTTGAAGCACCGGCCGTTAAACATGTGACACACCGAGCTGTTTATCTGCTCGCCCCTGTGATTTATACCTGACTATTGGTGGGGTGAAATAAAGGCTGATGTACATGATGTCTTAAAGGTGAGCGGCTGAAAAACGGCTCTCTGGCGATTGGGCGGCCATGTTGGTGTCCGCAGACCGACAAGACACATGTTGAGACATAAAACTTGGAAGCAAAGAAAACTCCCGGTGTTGCTCTTTCATTAAGATCCAATTTTCGAGGATTCAAGTCTTCACATCCATTTCCTGTCTTTTTGTCCGAAGCGTTTGATGCGTACGAAAACACGCACACGGGCGGTGTCACATCTCTACATGTGTGTTTGATTACACCAAGCAGCCGAGCAGAAATAATTCTCCTGCCACCTCCTGCAACTCTGCTTTCCACCCACACACACACACACACACACACTTCTACACATAACGACATAATAGCTGTAACTCACAGAAGACAAATAAAGGAGGAAGGTAGACGGGAAGGACGAGAGCAGAGAGAACATTATGTTACATGAAGTGGTGACACAATGTAGGTGAAAATGTGGATGTGTAAATAGAAAGGAAAAGATTTTGTGTGTGAATGTCAGTAGCAGGTGTGTGTGTGTGTGTGTGTGTGTGTGTGTGTGTGTGTGTGTGTGTGTGTGTGTGTGTGTGTGTTTGTGGGGAGGGGGGCTCAGCAGGGTCAATCGCAGTAAAGCCAGGCAGGCATCAACAGCGCTGCTTATTTTTAACTCTTTAACGAGTTGACTGTAAGCTTAGACCCAATACTGTATGCCCCAGGCCTCCGGGCCCGCTTAAACCTCCTCTCTGTGGAGTTTAAGTCGGAGCTTTGTGGTAGAACCGGGAGAGAGAGGATTCAGCTGAAGGTCAAAATGTGACTGAAAGTTGAAAAACGTGTCGGCGGGCTGAGCAGTATTTACTCGACGAGGCTGCTCACCTGAACTTTCACGAATGAACGATGCACAGTACCAATGCCGGTATCAGTCATGGGGAATCCCCAAAAACTTGGTATTTCACACGCCGGGCGACGCCTCACATCGAGTGCTGCGGACCTGATCACATCTCGTCGCTTGAAACATCAAACAGAGATGATTTTTTACTTTTGGGGCTCTTTGTTTGTCCTGTCACCTGTAAAACCGACAGTGAATCCTGATTTAATCATTTAAATTCAGAACATGAATGTTTCTAAAACCTATCAAAGTATTTGTATTACTTACATCTAATCAAACTACGACTGCAAAGAGGAAATATTGCTTTAAATAAAAACAATAAATTCACTAAGTCTTATAGTAAAAAGTAATAAAACAAAACTCTAATCACACAAACTCTCGTCGTATAACCCAAAGAAATCTTTCCGAAAGGTTTTCCAGGCTCTGGAAGCCACGCCCATAATTTGTGTTTAAAGATACTCCAGAATTTGGGATTAAAATACTTGAACTGAAATGTAATTTAAATCTTTCCTGCAGTTTTTTTGTTTCAGCGTCGTAGTCATTTCCTTGCACAGCTGTCATACTTGAACTGTTAAAACACTGCAAATAAACAACAGTTAGGCAAGTATTTCCCATGGCAGACAGCTGAAGCAAGTCAGTGGATCAGGAACCTGTTTAGCACCCACCCAAAACGGCCAAAGATTTCACTACTGAAGATAAAACTGTCATCTGACGACTACTGAAGGCCGCTTCCACAAAAAGTCGTTGGACTTGTAGACACAGAAATGCAGGAAAAAACCCCACACTGCACTTTGGAGAGTCTAATCTTTTCTGTACGTATTTAACAGTTTGAGCTGCAATTGAAATCCCTATCCTGCACACCTCGTGGCTTTGTTACCAGAAATCCTGCTGCTTTTACTCCGTTGATCAACTCGACACAGAAATGTTATCCAGCCCTTCATCTGAGGAGCTGATGGATTAGTTTATTTTGCTTCATCAGCTTCTCTCCTCTCTACCTTTAAGGCTTATTTACTGAGCTTCTACACACACGCAGCATAAATAACCGCGTGGAGTGAGACGCTACATCTCAGGAGGAAAGTGTCAAGTGAACAAACTAGCAAACTTTCCCAGAATGAACCCAGCATTCAAAAATATCCACCAAATCTATGAAGCATATGTTTGTGTAACCGCATATGTTTTTTAAGTTTGTGTGTGTGTCCTGAGGAATTTCTTGTCGGCGCTCCGAGTGTGACCTTGTCTGTTGACCCCCTCCATAGATAACTCCGGGCAGCAAGGCAGTGGGGGCCAGCCTGGCCCAGGGCGACATCATCTCAGCCATTGATGGGGTCAGCACCGAGGGGATGACGCACCTGGAGGCCCAGAACAAGATCAAGTGTGCCACCAACAAACTGTCACTCACCATGCTGAAGTAAGTAACCAGCACGCTTACACCCAAGCAACATTTTAGTAGATGATACAAACACAAATCAGCACATGACTTTGGTTCATCAGAATAAATGTTTATGCAAAACTTTATGTTTCTTAAGTAAAACTTTCTATTCTATGTTCTGACACTCTGTGCTTATGATCTGGTTCGGTTTAGGCACAACAACCATCTCAATTATCTGTTTCTTGTTGCCAGAAAAAACGACTGAAGGCGTCCTGACTTCTCATCAGAAAGATCTGTTTTTTGATGAGAAGTCATGATGTCCTCAGAAAAAAACTTCAAAAACCTTTTGTCGCAACAAACAGTGCAGGAGATGTCCTGACTCCTCGGCAAAAAATATCTTTTATCGTTGACACAAACAGGACTGGAGATGTCCTGACTTCTCGTCAAAAATATATTTTTGTTGGCACGAATGCGAGAGAGATGTCCTGACTTCTAATCAAGATATCTGTGTTACATTGCAATAACGCACGGCTGCAGATGTCCTGACTTCTCCTCAATATATCTGTTTTTTGTTGCTGGAAACTGTTGACTTGAGGTCTCCATTAAAATATCCAGTGGTGTGCTGCTTGTAACCGTTGACATGCTTTGGTCCCTCATTAAATATATCCAGTGGTTTCACGCTTACAGATGCTGGCAACCTTCTCCCCTGTAACTACAGTACACCACCACCACCCGCTCCACCCCCACATGTGAGAATCAGGTCATAAACATTTAACGTGATGTGACACAAATTGTAGAAATGTCAGTATGGTACGAAGCCTATGACGCAACACTAATGTGAACACATCAGTGGTTTGCGGAAACATTAGCTGCCAACATTTTACCACGTGACTGGACTGAAAAAGTGGCCACAGGTGTTGCTATAATTGTGGTCATGATTTATTAATATCTGTTGGGTTTTTTTTCGTTTTGGGGTAAATGTTCAATGATATAACAGTATATTTTAAAGTTATATTTCATTGTTTTATCCTTAGGTCAAGACGCCCTGCACCAGTTCCCACAGCAACTCCAAGGATGGACTCACCCATGCCAGTCATCCCCCACCAGAAGGTACCAACACACCTACAACAAGAAGAGACAAATCAAAACAACCCCAACACAATTCATACAAACGCATCACGTATATCTGTATCATCTTTCATGTTTGTATGTATGTCTGTGATGTTTTGTCCTCTTGTCATACTGAGAGTATAAGGCAGTGTCCTGCTGCCCTCTAGTGTCAGATATTCACAGTGCAGCTGCAGGGAGCTCTGTGCAGGGGTCAGAGTTCAGACATCAATGAAACAAGCTGATACCTTCACTCTCATTTCACTTAACTTTATTCAAACATTCTGCCTTGACCCCTTCTCGTCTTTTTAAGGAGTTAGATGAAGCTTCCTCCAAGAGGAATCTCTTCCAGGTCTCTAAAAGAGATCCAGAGCTCCCGTCGACTCCGGTTAGAGCTCCTGCCTCCTCTGCATCATCTCCACCAGGCCGGCCGGGGCAGTACAATTCCCCAATCGGCCTTTACTCTCCTGAAACTCTCAAAGAAATGATGCTGATGCAGGGAAAGTTAGGAGAGGGGCCGGCAGCCTCCAGGGGAGTTTCGTCGCTGGGGTAGGTTGCCAAAGTGACAAATCACCTCCAGTTATGTGAAGCTTAGGGAAGATTTAACTCCTTCAGGCAGAAACCCAAAAACCCACAAACCTGTTTTAACACACACAGTGACAGCACTGCTTTCCAATCTGGAGGAATGAAGCACTCTCCCCTTTTAACCCCACATTAACAGGACCGTGATCAGAAAAATATGCTCAGACCTTTCCCAGCATTCATCCCTCTCTCACGTGGCACTATTTCTGGAGCGTACACACAAACATACTGTATGTACCTGGCTGGACTCCACGTAACAGAGCGGCAGGTGATCAGACTACAGGGTCACGTAGGGATCTCTGACACAGGCTGATCTCAGGCACTCTACTAAAGGTCGACCGTCCTCAACGCTCTGCCCGACTGACTCAAATGCCATGAGGTTTAAAATAAAGTGAGGTAAAAGTGGACAGTGGTTAGAGGATATGAATGAGCTCAGTTCTTCTGAATGATCCCATCTATTTTACTGCGAAATAAAAATTCAACCAGGGGGATGATGTTGCAAAAAATCTTTTTCAGGAACTCTTTTTGCTGCTTCAGCTGACTGATTTCCCTCTTTGAGGCTTTTTATCTTCAAGCTGTCGCAAATGCAAAATGCCCGGGACAGAGTTTTAAATCCCGTTTTTTGCCTGGAAAACCACAGAAATGCTTGCAAAGCTTTTTTTTTTATTTATTCTTTATTTATTTGCTGGCGAGGTTACAAGAAGGTGATGATTTGTTGCAACAGAAGAGTCGACGTGGCTCTCTAGAGGTCTCTTGAATGACTTCAAACTTTACACTTTCTGCTGTTTTTTGAAAAGGGATTTATATTCTAGAGCTGCAGCTGACAATGACTTTATGACTACTTGATTAATTGTCAGATCTGTAGCATAGGTGCCTAATTTATTAAATTGTACAGCCAAAACAGAAACTTACTGATGGACCAAAGGAAGAAAAAAAGCAAACACATCTATCAATACTCTCTGACCTCTCCACCCACTTGTTAGTGGAGATGTGCATTTTTTGAAGGTCCAGTGATTTCCTGAAGCACCTGGGCACTTTAGGTTTTTGGTGAACGGAGGTCAAACAGAGGTATTAGTTGAGGACTATTTTCAGTCGCGGATGAATACACATTTGGTGCTGTTGTGTATTTATAGCAGCAGAATGGTGTGTTTGAGATGGAACTCAAAATAAACCACAGTGATGTGGAATGAAGGAACGAGTCACAACATAATAAAATCAGACTTTAACAACACAACGTGCTTGTAAAAGTACCTCTGATATTACACTTGTGACACTGACACTGTCAAAAACAGGAAGTTTTACCAGGTTCTTTGAAGTACGATTCAAAAAAGGCTTCGGTCACCTTTGTTTGGGCTCAAGTGCCAAACTACAGTCAAACCGTGGCCATTGAGTGAACTGTCCTCATTGGCATGGTGTTAGTTTAGAGTTAGGCCGACGCCTCAGTCATGGAATACTTGATAGATATTAATAAAGGGCACAATCTGCATCCTGCAATCTCACATCCAGTATCAGTGCTCACTGATCTGTTTCCCGTCTGTAGCCGAGGGTAAGTCAGGTGTCGGAAAACGTGCTCCGGGTGATCGCAGGACGATCGCAGCCGTATCATGCCAGGGGGCCCCACCTAATGGAGGCTCTGAGTCCACTGGCACACATACACACACACACACAAACACACACACACATATGAGAGAGCAGCTGTTGAGCGCGGCCACGGAATGTTCCGCTCTGGTTACACGCCATCATCCCGAATCCCCTGGATGCCCCCTCGCCAAAACCTGAGATAGCTCCCTCGTCTCTGTGGGGAGATGTCTCACGTGTGAATCACTGCAGAGCACGTTCCACTTTAAAATACTGTACCCTGAACACATCCATGTACTGTACGGACAAATCTGCCAGCTGATTTATGTGTCCCTCCGCCCTTTACTGCAGGGGAACTGAACACACTGACACTTACAGCGAGAGCAGAGACAGGAAGCACATAGGCTGAACCTGATTACGAAGCAGCCTTTGGGAATGAATTAACATTAACTAGAGCTTCTGTCCGACCTCCACAGTCTGGAATTCAAAGGGCTGCAGTTGATTCAACCAGACAGAAACTATTTGCTTGTTTGTTATTTAAATCAGGGCCGCCAGTGGGCAAAACATGGCCCGCCATCAATTTTAATTTCACTCGATCGTTCCCCTAATTTTTTTTTATGTTACATAATCTGAAAGTGGTTGGCAGAGCGCACATGGAGTCATCTTAAAAATAAAACACAATACAAAAGGTAGAGATGAATTATATGTTTGTATAAATAAATGATCATCATCTCTTTATCCATATCAGTGAAATTATAGCGATATAACGATCTTAGAATGAGCCTTTTATATTGAGGCGAGGCGTATTCAGTTGGTCGCCGTTAAATCCAACACACTGGAACCTTAATAATAATAATTGAGGGGTTTTCATTGCTTTTACTTACTGTTGTTTTCTTCAAGGTTAGTTTATGGTTGGAGAAGGAGACAATAACAGTACAGCCCACGTAAAATATCTCGTGTAAGTTTTGTAAATCAGAATCGCATTTGTTGACCATGTTTCAACACACACCTGGTTCAACAGGATCTGCCGGACACATTCTTGATAAAAGTGCTGGGTTTGAAGTGCGGTGCCACCACACATCCGCCGTCAGCTCGCGTTCTTGACATAAGTGGATCAGGTGTTGTGTTTGTGTAGTCGTGTGTATTTGTGGCTGTTCTGTGCTAAATGTGTCCCCGTCCTGTGTCATGTGATTGAGACACTTGTGCTCTTGTCAGTCACTCCTGGTGATGCAGGGGAAGCTGGGAAATATTCCAGTGACGACAAACAGCTGCTATTCTAACCTGTGCGAGGGATTACAACATAGTCCTGTCGCAGGATAGTTTCCTACGAACACACGCTGCCATTGTTATCACCAAAATACCTCCGGTGATTCATCCCCTTCTCCTCTCCTCTGTCTCTGTCTGTCTGTCCGTCACTCTCTGGTGTTTCCAGGTTATCGCAAACACAGCCGCAAAGTCAGTATTGTTGTATTTCTCTGTATATAATGTGCATGACGTATACATCGTATTCTTGTTTGGTACTCGTGGTTTTAGTGTGCAGTGAAGTCGTGCCTCAACACAGATTCATGTGCGCAAAAGTTGAACTGAAGGTTCAACTTAACTGAGTGTGTTGGTCATTTGTTTCTTCAGGTCATAATAACTAGTTGCTGAAAATCCAAAACATGCTATTAACAGCGTTTGGTCCCCAGAAGTGGAAAGTGTCTTACTGTGTATATTTACTTTTTACGTCACTACATTCACAGGAGGGTCAAAAAGTCTGAGAACGCTTCATATAAGTTTAACAATTGGAGTGGAAAGTTTCATCTATATTTATTAAATGACAGCATGTAGTCGAGCTGGCATGGACTCCACAGGTTTGTTTAAAACCTGATGACTCATGTGTCCCGGGATGATTTGACAGTGATCCTGAAAGCTCCCTGTGATGTTCAGTGGGGTTGAACCTTTGTTGAAGTGTGGAGTCCATGCCAGCTCAAGTGTTGAATCTTTGAAAACTTTCCATGAAAATAAATGACGACGTGTACTCGATATATATAAATATCTTTATTATGTCCCCCTTCTGCTTTAATGACAGCATGCACTCCAAATTGGCATGGACTCAGCAAGTTTGTATAAAACCTGATGACTCGTATTATCCCAGCATTATTTGACAAATCATCACAAAGCTGTTTTTGGTATGCCACCTTTATGCTTTAATGACGTACATACACTCAAGCTGGCATGGACTCCACAAGTCAACCCCATTTAATATGTATGGGGTCATCGCAAGAAGCTGTCAAAGTCATCATATTTTATACACACTTTTGGAGTCCATGCCAGTTTGGAGTGCATGCTGTCATTAAAGCAGAAGGGGGACAAACTAAAGATTTTCTGAAAGATTCAACTTTTCACTCAAGCCGATCATTCATTTCATTTCATTTCATTTGCAATGAATAAAAAAAAAAGTATTACATCCGAAACAAAAGCAAAATAGAAGTGTTGTGACTTGTGCTCTCAGACTTTTGGACCCTACTCTATATATTCTACTAGTTCCTTGATTGAAAAAACAACAATTATGAAGTGAACATAAAATTATGTTAAACTAACTGTGATTAGTTGCATCAGTTTAAACATAAATACAATTTGAAAGAACCAAAAATAGTTTTTTGTAGCTTTTAGATTTGACACTTGAGTGTAATTAAGTACTTTTTAGGTGTTTTAATGTTGAACTCATATTCCACTATTACGTGTTTTCCACCTCTGCTGGTCCTCTTTTGCTTTCATATTCATTTTGTGAATATGAATGGATTTACAGTATGTGACAGTGTGATGACATTCTGTCATTTATACTGACATCCACATTGATTGTAGTGTGGATCAGTAAAAAAAACAGTTGTGTGTGTGTTTTATTGTGAGTAGTTGTCTGGCTTGGCCTGTTTGTTTGAAATCGTAGCATGTTTGGGTTTGTTTGGATCGGAGTCTCAGCTTCACTTATTGTTTCCGATAAGTAAAAGCTTGTGTTTCATTGGACTGTAGTCATGAAGTTGTGATGGACAAACCTTGAAGTTTGACCAGATGTTCAGTAGAGACATGCTGTGTCCCAGAATCAATCACTGAAAAAAAGATTATTTTTTTTAAACTCATAATTTCAAAGCAACTGTCTGCAAAACTGGAAATAAAAAAAATCTGCATGTCAAAAGTTTTCAAGTACCTAAATGATCAAGTTCACAGCAACAACGCTGCAAATTAGGCAAATTAGAATCAAATTCATTTTACTTAATTAATTCTGTTATTATATTGTCATTCATGCCTTATGTGGGGAATTAACGTGACGCTCAATGATTATATATTTTGAAAACTTCTGCCAATTTGGTGACATCTTTGATTTATATATATATATTTATTAGAGTGTAGTTTGGGCCTGGGACACAGCTCCATGTGGTGTGAGGTGTTTTTGGTCTTACCGGTTGAGTGTGCAGACTTTGAGTCTCTAAAAGCAGAAGGTTGAGCGGTACAACAGCTCTGCCTGTCTGTCAGAAGCTTTACTACATGATGACCCAGATTCCTCCCTTCACTTTGTTGCTTTCCCTGTCGTTTCTTTCCCCCCTCTCCTCTCCCTCATCTGCTAACCTCTCACCTCCACCCCTGCACCTGATACCTCCCCACCTCCTCTCCGACCCCCGACACTTGACTCCAGTGTGGAGTACACTCCCAGCTTCAACCCCATTGCTCTGAAAGACTCGGCCCTGTCCACCCACAAGCCCATTGAGGTGAAGGGTCCGGGCGGAAAGGCCACCATTGTTCACGCCCAGTACAACACACCAATCAGCATGTACTCACAGGACGCCATCATGGACGCCATTGCGGGGCAGTCGCAGGCTAAGGGACACGACAGGTGAGGTCACACCTCAGCTAATCCCCTCTCCAGTTCAGTTTTTTATCTTTCTCTCTCTCCACTCACACACTTGACATCACGTCACACGGATCAAACGGCCCGCGTGTTGAGAAATTAAAGGGTTGGTTCACCCAAATTGCTTAAAAAAACATACTTCCCCACTACTCTTGTATGCCCGGGGCTTTTCCATGTTGTCTGTGTCCGTGCCACGTACTCCTCCTTCACGCACTTTCCTCTCCTCATTCCATCCACAACCAACCACACCTGTGCTGTCCTCCACCCATCCCTCCCCATCCTCCCTTCCTGGTCGTGACCTCAGTGAGGAGGCGGGCTCTCCCTTGGCGTAAGTACAGCGGTGCTCCTTTTTTTTCTTCCATCCCGCCTCTCCCCGTTACATGTGTCTCCTTCCGTCTCACGATTTCATAACAGCTTGTGCATTGCTCCACGTGTCTCATAAACTAAAAAAAATCCCCCCTAAAATACTTTTAAAATCCTCCTACAGCATCTGTTTTTAACTCTTTCATGTATTCCTGAGGTGTTTTGTGTCACAACGAGGTGTCTGATGGACGAACTCACTAACCAGGAGACCATCGTGGACTCGGTTACGTGTGTGGAAGTACTTAGAAGTACTTTGACCAGAGTGTGAGAGTGTTTAAGGGTGTTTTGTATTTATTTATTTAATTATTTATTTAACTATGGGGTTTTTTGGAGTCATCCTCTCAGTAAAGCAGCCTACGGCGTCGTCACCGCTCCCGGAGCCTGATGGGATGTCACGGCATCGGAATGTTCTGAGTATCCAATCAGGTTTTTCAAACGATCGGTACTGACTCCCCTTTTTCCTAACACTTATTAAAAAATTCTAAAAAAGTTCATCTTCCAGTCATGTTGCTGTGTAAACTCACTCCATCGATTTATCTACTGGACCGCTACGGTACATCTCGGCTGGACGTGGACCTGTGGGACGACACAGAGACGATCAATGAACAAACAGACTGTGTGTGAAGACACAAATGCAATAATTGATCTTAATGTAATAACTGCCCATGAAGAAATAAGATGTGATTGATGTGATGTGAAAAACAAAAGTAATAGAGCACCGTGGTATATTAAAATAAAATAAAAGATATTTAAAGCTTAAATTTGATTACTTAGTCATGCGTACAACTTGTGCTCACAAGTGTTTGAGTCTTTTATTCAAATAAAATTGTAGAATTACTCTAAATAAAAAGTATAAAATACAATATTTCAGAGAGAAAGCTATAGCAAGAGTAAATAAGTATTAGCATCAAAATATACTTAAAATTCCAAAAGTAAAAGTGCTCATAAATAAAAGAATATTTAATTAAATAAAT
>OMLP01025862.1:0-11011 GCA_900302685.1 Spondyliosoma cantharus | reverse complement strand
AGCACAGTTAGTTTTTTCATATTGCTTTTTCTGTAAACACGCCACAAATGGGCAGTATATAGCGGGGTACAGAATGCTCTAAATAGAGCAACCTTTACAGCAGTTGAACACATGTTAAATTTACGTGCAAGCATATTAGCTTGACCATACATCTTACGACACTGTCTGTTGATGTCTTTATCATCCGACAGGTCATTAACCAAATGATGGCCTAAATACTTCACCTCATCACATACTTTGAGGGTAGTACCAGATAAAAAGAAATCAGGAAATACCAATTTCCTGTCTTA
Organism: Spondyliosoma cantharus; assembly: GCA_900302685.1. Lineage (NCBI taxonomy): Eukaryota > Metazoa > Chordata > Actinopteri > Spariformes > Sparidae > Spondyliosoma > Spondyliosoma cantharus. The sequence continues at coordinate 10,721 of OMLP01025862.1, read as the reverse complement.
GTTGCTTCTGACAATCATAATATTGCTTTTGTTTGCATTATATCGAACATCAAAATCCACACTGTATTGGGAACAAACCTTCAAAAGTTGCTGTAACCCAGCACTATGTGGGCAGAAGATTACTAAATCATCTGCATACATAAGGTGATTTATGAGACTATTGCCTATCACACATCCTGTTTTGCATGCATTTAACTGCTGTGACAAATCGTCCATATACACATTAAAAAGCAAAGGAGATAGGATTCCACCTTGACGGACACCGTTACCAACATAAAAAGGTTCCGACACAGAATCCCCCCATTTCACCTGCATAGACTGATGAGCGTACCAGTAGACCAAGATTCTAATAATGACTTTAGGCACTCCTCTATGATGCAACTTAAGGAATAGTTTCTGATGATTAACACGGTCAAATACCGTGGAAGCATCTATAAAACACGTAAAGATTGTGGAATTCAAGCTATTATATCGATCTAAAATTGCCTTTAAGGCAAATATACACATATCAGTACCATGTTTACGTTTAAAACCAAACTGGTTATCAGTGGTAAGAATGTACTTTTCCAACCTGCTCAGGAGGATTTTTTCCAAGATTTTGGAAACAGTGCTGGCTAAAGCTATGGGCCTATAATTGTCCATAAAACAATTAAAGAGACTTACCTCTGCCTTTTAAGTCTATTGTGAGAAGTCAACCAATCAGAGATGTTGGTCTGTATTATGATTATTTCCTATCATTAAAACAGTGTTAGACTGTAGGACTATGCGGTAAAAAAAGCCTTTTCAGTGTGTGCTGTTGAATCCTAAACCGATCACTGAAATGTTGAAATATGCTGTTCTTTAAACACAAGAGATGACAAGCAGAATGTCCTGAAAGCCAGTAATCACAGGCTGATTTCTAACCGGGCAACTTCATACAGTGTTCCTCATCATATTATCGTACCGTCGGCTTTGTTCTCCACATCAATTTGGTCCCAGTTTTAGATCCATATCCCATCACTGTATTGCCCATCTTCACAGGCAAATAACTGTGGCTCACACATCAACACCATGCCAGGTTCCATCATCAGCTCTCCCACTGCTCATGTGAATCAAATGAGATTTCAATCAGCACTCAGGCTGAAGTTTGAGATCCTTTTATTGTCATATGTATGAAAAATACAATGAAATTACTGCGGGCATGGCTAATCTTCCTCCTCCATCTTCGCCTGGTTTACTCATTGTGTGTGTGTGTGTGTGTGTGTGTGTGTGTGTGTGTGTGTGTGTTGTGTGTTGTGTGTACAGAAAGCATGAGAAAATCTGATTGTATTCTATCAATGTGATTTCACATAGCTGGCCCAAAGACTGCTGGTGTGTGTGTGTGTGTGTGTGTGTGTGTGTGTGTGTGTGTGTGTGTGTGTGTGTGTGTATGTGGGCGTGGGTGTGCGCATGTGTGCAATCCTTTGTATTCATGGCCTGTGGTCAAATCTAATTTAGTTTCTGTATTTTGATTTTAATCAGCTGAAAAAATAGATTTTTTTCTAAACTCCACAAACCCGTGTTCCAGATCAATATTAATGTTTTTTACTCCTGTCCTCACTGCCATTGTTGTAATAAAGCGTTTTGTTTTTCACTTCTTGCAGCCCACACACAACAAGGTTTGGGTTTGCCCTATTTTCCTTTCAGTTATTGCCTGTAAAGTGCAGAGTCTTTACAGTGTTTTTGCTTGACTTAGCATGTGTACGCAGGTGGTTTAAAAAATTAAACCAGCATTAGATTAGTAGATTTTTACCCCATTTTCAGGTGGTAATAATCCACAAATCCATGGCTGACATGCGTTCGGCTAGAGTGGAGTGAAACACATGCACTATTACGTGTCAAACATGATGGCTGCTGTCATGTACTTGCACCCAAGAACAAAGATAGTATTAGTGCCATCACTCTTAATTTGGTCATTTTCATGTTTTAGCGTGACACTTATAGAGCCTACATGCTACCTGTTTTCAGCTGTGTCCGTTAGTTGGTTGGTTGGTTTGTGAGCAGGATTACACAGAAACTACTAAGTTTTCCAGGAAACTTGGGTTGGAGGAAGGGTCTTGGCCCAGAATAGACCCCGTTAACTTTTGGAGTAGATCCAGATAAAGATCCAGGAATTTTTCTCACTTTCTATAACGTTGTGAGACAAGGTTTTTTTTCCAACATTTGTATTAATTTCTCAAGGAATAATGCATGGATCTTGAAAGAGAAAAAAGAATCAGGCACATTTAGGTAGTGTCTGGTATAGATGAGTGAATATAATTTGATGCACATCCAAATAAAGATCTTTTATCCTTCAACAACACAATGGAGATTTTGATACCATATTCCATTGTTTTGTTGTCCCAGTGATGTTAAAGATCTGATGAGTTTAAATTATAGTTAAGATGTTATGGATGGTTTAAAATTTAGATTCATAAAGAGCCGTCAAATTTGAGTACGGATTAGGCTTGATTGGATTAAATGGGGCTTTTGGGCCCTGGTTAAATTATGTGCTCAACTGAGTGCCACTCTAGTTTGTATTCATTTAAGTCTAGTTGACTGTTGAATCGATGGGATACTCTCTGATACTGGTTGCAAAAGCCTCTATTTGAAAATAATTGTACCCTTTGTAGAGCAAATTAGGCATCTGACATACTTTATTGTATGAAACTAATGACAATGATGAAACCCAATCTTGGTACCCATTGGTTATCGTCTGATGAGGATTTAGCCTCTGAGGGCAACGGCCAATGTTTTGGTGCGTCTGGTGTACTCAGCAGACAGAGGAATAACGGATATCACGGCCAAGACTTCCTCTTTCATGTGCTCCACACGTTCTCACTCCCAGTTCCTCAAATATGGAAGCTTGGTCAGTGGCCTTAAAACCTCAAACTATGACGTTTTACGCTCTCAGTTTGACATGTGAGGGGCTCCGTGGTATAATTAGCAATAACACGCAATATGCATCATTCTGTTAGATTTTCAAAATAAAGTTTCCATGGATAAGATTAAGTCACGTCACTTTAGCTACGTACATGACACAAGTCATGTTTCATAATGTACCATACATAACATCATTCAAGTAACGTAAATGACCTCATTTCAGATTCAACTTACATAAAACATAAACAAAACTCTGTTGACTCGAATGGGATATGAACCTTAGTCCCCAGCGGGAAAGTCCTTTGAATGACCCATCCAACCGACCCATGGACTTGGACGCTTTATGGTGCTTTTTAAGAAGGGCGTGTCAGAAGTGACGCTAGAGAGTGACCTACAGCATCACACTTAGACAGTTGAATTAGAAACTTGAGATGTGAGAGCCAACTCTTAACTTGGAGAGCTTAATTGTCGTCAAATAATAGTTGATAATAATAATAATTGATTCCGAGATTGCATTTCTGCCAATACATGCCACTTCATTTCCCATACACATTGCATTCACAGTCTGCTGAAACTGAACAGCTCAATACTACTTGGACGACAAACGGAAACCAGAACGCATCAGATACCAAAATCTTGTCCCGTACTGACAGATCCTGCCTTTGTATGCAGATATGTGTTTATGGAGATTAGTTAAAACCTAAGGTGGACTGTCTGGACACCAATAAAGTTTCACTCACAGTTAACACTACGCTTAGTCTAGAGTGCCTTACATGGACATCCTCCCATGGTTGATCATGGTTTACCATGGGTGCCCAAGAGCTCGAGACCTGGCACCTATGGTACAAAGTGCCAGACATCTGTTGGCACCCCCGCTCCAATTAAGCGGACATGGAGCCTCTCCAAAAGGTCAACGATCAGAATTATGATTACAACACGCTTCAATGTTGTTGGTGTAATTGTGTTTAGATTCTGGATACTGTTTCCTTGTTATTGAAAGGTTTAAGAGACAATCATAATGATACATGCTATGTTATCCCTAACTCTTGGTCCCCACTGTGTCCTGTTGTCTGAAGGTGCCAGTGGAGAAAAGAGAGATGACGACTTTATCCCTCCTCTTCCTCCTCCTCCTCCTCCTCGCCTCAGGAGCCTGCGACGATGTCAAGTACATCTCCAAGAGGAACTCAGGTAGGATGAAAGGTCGTGGTGTTTGTTGTCTACAGTCGCACTTCGAGCCGGCTGATTTTGCTGAAAATGAAGGCTCCCAGGGCTTTGTCGTTACTGAGCTTTCTGTCTCTCACTGATATTCCCTTGATTTTTTTGTTTCACTGTCACCCTATTCACTGCAAACACTCTTCAGTCTTCTCTCAAATGGAAAGATAATGCTACCTCTTGTCTTTTCTCATCTACTCCCCCTCGCTCTTATTCTCCTGTCAAATACATGCCCCCTCTCTTCTTTCTCAACAATTCTCTCCCCTCTTAACCTTTCTGATGCGTTCATATCTCTTAACTTGGTGCTATGGATATGTTTACACATTTCATACTTTACCACCTCTGGCTCCCTTCTATAACACCTCTCTCCAAACTCTATCTGGGAGCCCAGATAGCTGCCCCTCTGTCTCCTCTCCACTTGCTTTCTTCTGCTGAGGCTGTGTAATGATCAGCCCGTCTGACTGCTGCTGCTGTCATTGTTGCCGCTCATTGTGTATCAGCGGCCAGCGGATGACAGATGTGCTGATGGTCTTTTATTCGGGATCGATTTGTTGTGTCTCGCTGATCAGCCTGACGAGAAAGGGTTTGATCGAGCTATCGATGCCTGGCACTGAGCCTCAATAATGCTTTGTATGACACTGTAAAGTGAGTTTAGTGCACCGCGTAGCTTTGTTTACAAATGGACACATTGGTGCCTTGATTTTCAAGCTTCCTATTGTGTTTAAACAGCATCCCTCATGATACACACAACATTTGATCGGCAGTGTCAGGCAGTGGTTCTGTAATTATTTATATATTACCAGCAGCATTTGTAATCATATTGTCATTCACCCCTGCCAAGTCCTGAAAGTGATAAAACCCTAGAAAATTACCTAACAACTTTTTAGCAAACTCAGGCCATTAAATTATAACAATCTAGTTAGAATTGATCCCCCCATAATGTAATCCTGTCTCACAATTTTGTTTGCTTGTAAGGGACAGTGTAGGTCCTGGCACTTTAATTTGGGGAATTTGAGGGCAGCCATAACAATCCTTCAGAGATTCTCTGTAATTACATACACAGCATCTTAGAATCACATTACAGAGCCTCACCAAGACACTGGAAGATAAGTTCCTGTTGAGCTTTGGGCTAAAATGCAAAACAACGGTTGAGCTTCAGCATCTTACTATGAGTGATGGATCCAGTGTGAGCACTTCTGAGAACAGTTTTGATTATTTCTGTTTTTTCTCTGTGCTCCTCTCACTTGTTTGAGGTGGGCCGGGCTCAGATGGAAATAGGTGATGTTGCATACTTTTTCAAGCAAATACTGATGGGAGTTGTTAGGCTGTTGGCCTCTGTCAATCATATTTGGTCAAACAGCACCCACACAGTCCCGACATTCTGAGTGTTCAGCCCCTAAAGATATACTCCTTTCTTTTGGGAAGAGTTAGATGAGAGAATTGATTTCACCCTGAAGCCTTTATGGCATAAATGAAGCTACAGCCAGCAGCTGGTAAGCTTACCTTTGCACAACTATTGGAAATAGAAGAAACAATTAGCCTGCCTCTGTTCTCGTAGCCTGGAGTTCACAAGCAACAAGTGGAGTCTACAAGAAGTTTCCATTCCCAGGCAAGAATTAGTCAAGCGTGCAACTTGTTAAATAGTGAGCTGCAGAAGTGCTGGTGGTGCAGACTACATGGCCTTTGGACAGAACCAGGATAGGTGCTTCCTCATTTCAGAACTTTGTGCCAAGCTTAGCGAACTAGCTGCTTTCTCATCTACATATTAGTCTCTAAAACAGACATTTCGATTTGAATGTAGAATGTGAATGCATGGAATAAGCTCTTGGTATTTCTGGTTTTGAGCAGGCTTTGGTTGCGTGCAGGTTTACAGTCCGTCACACAGCAAAATAAAGTGAGTGCATTGGCTGAGGTACAATCTTGAAACCAGTTGGCTGTCAACTGACAATGATTGAGCTTTTAATAAAGTATTTATTAAAGCTGCATTATGCAAGAGTTTGATTTGAGAACATTTAGAAATTAATGAAATTCATCAGCAAATTTTAAAAACTGAAGTGCATGCTAACTAGCTAGCTCACGCTTTGCACTCTGAGCTCTCATTCCAGATGACTAGATGCAGAGCTAACTAGCTAACAGCAGCTACAGATAGCAACATTCAACAGTTTCTGTAGTGATATGCTGCCTTCTGTTTGTAGGCTGACCAATTCCTATTGCACCTTTAAATGTATCTGCATTCATGTGATGGACTAGTCATCTCTTAACTCCAACGCCATTGTCACCGCTTACATTGCTAATATGACCGTCAACAATGACTAGTGCAGGGAAGACAAACTCTTTTCCTGTATATCCACTAGCAGACACCTGCTGACTACAATGGAAGCATTGAAACCCCAAAGGCTTTACTGTCATCAGACGATAGCCAATCAGGGTCCAAGATACTCTATTTACTGTTCAGACGTGAGAGTTAGTCAGTCTTCTCATCTAACTCTTGGCACAAAAGCTAATAGCACATTTCCTCAGAAGATATAAAACTGCAAAATGATCACACCAGGGCCCATTTATGAATTTATAGATGTAATTTCCTGGCAGTAGTAAGACACACAAATAAGAGTCCAGCTTATAAGGAAATTCTGTGCTCATTTGACATCCTCTTAAATGAGGTCAAAGGTCCTAGCCATCTACAGAACAACAGCCCTGCAGCAGCCACAGATTTATGGATGTGAACAGTTGAGCAGATACTCACCAAAATGTCTTCCAGGCTGTCCCGACACCCACATAAAATCCTCCCTCAGACATATTAGCTGGCAAAACGTCCAGGCTATGATACGAAATAAAGGAGTGACTCATTCAGACAACTGGACAAATGATTAAAAATAACACAATTTTGTCTAATTTTTTATTTAATGTTTTTTTTTGTATTAAACCCACAGCATGGAGGGCTGGTTTCACTGCCCTCTTTGCTCAGTCCCAAATCTTACTCTTTCTTTTCTCACCTTCTTCTCCCTCCATGTCTGTGTCTCTCTCACACACTCACCGTGCTGACTGTGTAGGTGAGCTGATGGGAGTTTTTGTTTGGTATTTGCCGTAACCGTGAGCGCGCACGCTGGCGGGCATACCTGCATGTGCGAACGGTCCACTCCATGTCATGTTGAACAGACACTGAGCGTGTGGGTGCTGTATATATCCAGGCTTTAAGTTTGTATGTGTGTGTGTTAGTGTGTCAACTCCCCAAGTGTGCTTCAGTATTCAGTGTATGCTCTCTGGATGTGTGCTCTCATACTGTGTGTGTGTGTGGGGGGGGTTGCAGAGCAATTATGTGATCAGAGCAGAGCCAAGCGGACATTTACGTGGGCGACCGCTACAGTCGGCCAAAGATAGGCTGTTAGATCTTTTCTCTCCCTCGCTGCTTGCCTGTGTCTAACTGGACACCATATGGATAGGAACTACCATTTCCTATCGTCAGTCTCCCCTGCTGTGCTTTGATTCAGTGTCCTCTGCAGCAAAAAAGGGGACAAATTGTAATGGGACACAACAGAGAGCGAGGTGGCGGTAGGTTAGGAGACACCTCAAAGTGATTTTTATACAGATCAAAACATGAATAATACAAAAAAAGATACGCATCCTTGAATGGAGATCCTTGCTTCGCTCCACTCAGAGCTCAGGTGTCAGCTATCATCGATACTGAAGCTGGTCGGGTTCAGTGCCTTGCTCAAGGACGCTTCAGCAGTGTGGATGTTTGCAGACAACGTGTTTTCTTACACAATTAAAGGACAAGTTCCATGCCAGTTGAAAGACAGGTGAAGTTTAATAATCCAGTGGCATGATGACAATTCTGAAACTAACAACTGAAGTAGATGGGGAGTAATGAAGCTACAGAAAATAGCTCCATACAGTTCGTTCAAGCAGATTGCGCCTACATTCTCATTTTTGGGTGAGCTTATCCTTTAAGGGGAAAGTGCATGACAGTTTGATGAACATCTTTCTGTCAATGAGGAGTGTGCAGACATGTTGACAACCGTTCATATCGGATCCATGAAGCTGATCATGAAGAATGCATACTACAAGCTGCAGCATGAAGCACTTGAAAGATGCAATCCACGGGAAAGCAATGCAATAGTATGTGCTGGTAATGTTCTGCAGCTGGAGAGCAGAGTAACTGCAGTCATAGGGTAATTATGTGTGCAGGATCTGTTTATATATATATTTTCTTCTTCTTTCTGTCTGTTGATTTCATTGTAGGGAGTCTCATTCCTGCTGCATTGTAAAGTCAATACATCACTCGGTTGAAATATTTCAGCATTATGGTTCCAGCTCCTCAATCATGCCACCGTCTGATCTCACAGCTCAATCCATTCTTATATATCAGAACGATGTCTGTGTGAAAATCCATTGTTCTCGTGGCAGAAGTTATGTTGCGAGTTGTGTTCGATTTGAAAAGTTTCACATAGTTTTGTTGGAGGATAAACAAGGATGAGAGTGCATATTGCCTCTGATAACAGATACTGTACTTACAGCTATGCATTTATCTTGCAGTAGTACCAAACGAAGAATCATTGTGTGTATATGTTAACAATATCTAATTTACATAAAATATATACATTATTAAGATTACTACTCCTTATATAGATGAGTTTTATGTTGATCCATGAAACAATTATAACTATACAAGGCTGTTGTGGAGTGAGGGCTCTCTGACATGCGGAGTTGTTTTTTTTTGGACCTTATACTGTATGTTGTTTTTCTCTTTCTTTAAATTTTCTGGAACATTGGCACCATCTACCGACACACCATGTACTGTAGTCAGGAGTGGACTGGGATAATATTTCAGGCCGGGAATCTAACGTCTAACGTGTATACAGTATACACATGTTGCAGTAATTAATACAAAAAAAACATCTAAAATAGTAATTATTTTCCACATCTTTTCCACAGCATGACTAAAACACAGAATCAACTTGGTAAAGGTCGGTATTTGTAATGTGACATAATGTTTTTTTTCTTCCAAAACCAACCACCTCCCCTGCTCTTGAAGGTATCTGTCATTTTAAAGCTTTTAGAGACACTTTTCTCCTTTTAATACACTTCCTCTCAGCTTCACATTTAACTTTTTCACACTGCGACCACACACTGACTTGAGTTGATGTGCATTAGGTGCGACGAATCATGTGCAATCATAAAGCCGAGTGTAAGCAGGGGTGCTGAAGGTCTAAAGTTCTTCAGGACTGTAGCGGCCCTGTGCTGTTTCCTCTCTAAATTACCCATTTTTAATTCAGCATTTTTAACTCTTAAGTATTTGCATACAATGTTTTCCCTTTTGAATTATCTTTCATGATTATTTTTTGAAGCCTCACATTTACTCTTATTCTATGTATTGTTCACTTTACATAAGCCCTTTGAATCTTGAATCAATCTAATACTTAATAATGTGCTATATGAAACATAAAGGTCATTGTACTATGTTCAGGGTTATACTAATGAGGAACTCATGACTATTTTATATCTAGCACTAGTTTGTGGAACTAGAACAAGGTCAGCGGTGTGGTTTATTTATACGTACATACTGTATGTATGGAAAGTCTACACAACAGCTTCAGTGCTCCTTGTCTTATTTTTTCCGAGTCTGTCGACTCTCCTAAGCTGAAGAAACAGCTTTCTTCTTTCTCATTTGGTGTTTTGATGATGCTCCAAAAGCTGTCACAGGTGTTCAAAAAACGGCTGGATCTTTGGTGACTGCGCCCTGAAAGGAAGCGTTCTTTATTCACCGCGTACCCTCGTTTATTCATTTAAGCCTTTACTTGACTTTATTTAAGTCGTCTGTAACAAAAATGTGCATTTTTACCAATTCAAAAACCTATTAAAACTCTATTTACGTGAGGTATTGTTTTCTGCAGAGACAATGTATTGTCTTGCAGAAATTACACTGAAGCTAACGGTGTTGAAGTAAGTACATTTACACAAAGAGGGAACTATTCCTCCGATTAGTCTGTTTCACTGAAAGTGCTAATGAGCTCGACAGTTGCTATGTCAGCATGACAATGCTGAAAATAATGCCTAAAAGTCATACAAGCGCATTTGTGAACACACACACACACACACACACTGGACACATTCCTGCATGTGGAATCCTACATGTGGACACTCACCCCGAATTTCCACTGGATACGGGTCCGCTGCGTTACGGCTGCGATCCAGTTTTGCTCCGCCGACCGCCGTCCCGCAATCCCCACCAGTTGCGTTTTGAGTCCGTTACGGCGCAGTCCGGTAGACAGCTGGCCGAGGTGTTCCCGCGATAATCACATGATCAGTCGCGACCGCAGTTATAGGTATGTGTCATAAACACAGCTGTAGGAAGTGTTCCCGACCGAAGGATTAGCAGAAGAGCTTGTGTTTGTCTCTTTTTTGAGATTTGTGTGCTGGTGTCAACACGGATTGTTTTATTTTGAAAAGTAACCGGATGTCATATTGTTGTTTCTGCGCTTGACTTCCTGTCTACTCGTTGCTAAATTCAGCTGAATTGCAGCGTCGTGCTCCGGCATCCGCCAGAAATAGAAGTCCTGCGTATCTCTGCCGGAGGGCTCCGGACTGCCGGAGCTGGGACGGAGCAGACACGCAGCGCACCGGACCCAGTG
>OMLP01025861.1:0-11827 GCA_900302685.1 Spondyliosoma cantharus | reverse complement strand
GCCGACCACTCGGCCATCACCGACCTGCAGGTGCTGCCGCTCCGCAATGGCAGGAGCGCCAGCAGCAGTGGGTCGAATGCTCCCAAGACACCAGGTTCACACATTCATCTTATTATTACATCAGTTCATTTTATTATATATGTGTTATTTGTGTAGTTTTTCATTATTACTTTGTTTTAATATTTTTCCCTAATGCTGCATTTTGGATAGTTTAATGGTTGTGTGTCCCATGTGGCAGTTTTATGTCTCTTCAGGGTAGTTTTATGCATTTTTTGGTACTTCTGTGTATCTTTGTGATGGTCCTATGCCTCTGTATTCGTTTTTGTTTTTCTTTGTGGCCGTTTGGTGTCTCTTTGTGTCTCTTTGTGGATGTTTTGTGTCTTCTTTTGGTTTCATGTTTTTTGGTACTTTAGTGTCTCTGTGGTTGTTTTACGCTGATTTGTGGTAGTTTGGTGTCTCTTTGTGGTTGTTTTACGCTGATTTGTGGTAGTTTGGTGTCTCTTTGTGGTTGTTTTACGCTGATTTGTCGTAGTTTGGTGTCTCTGTGGTAATTTTGTGTCTCTTTGTGGTAATTTTGTGTCCTCTTGGGGTAGTTTCATGTTTTTTGGTACTTTTGTGTCTCTTTGTGGTTGTTTTACGCTGATTTGTCGTAGTTTGGTGTCTCTTTGTGGTTGTTTTACGCCGATTTGTCGTAGTTTGGTGTCTCTTTGTGGTTGTTTTACGCTGATTTGTCGTAGTTTGGTGTCTCTTTGTGGTTGTTTTATGCTGATTTGTCGTAGTTTGGTGTCTCTTTGTGGTTGTTTTACGCTGATTTATCGTAGTTTGGTGTCTCTGTGGTAATTTTGTGTCCTCTTGGGGTAGTTTCATGTTTTTTAGGTACTTTTGTGTCTCTTTGTCGTTATTTTACGCTGATTTTGGTGTCTCTGTAGTCTTTTAATGTCTCTTTATGGCATCTTAGTGTCTCTGTAGTAGTTTTGTGTCTCTTTGTAGTCACATTATTTAATTTTGCAAAGAAATGGAAACTTAATTAAACCAACAGTCTGACCTATAGGGGCACCCTGACACCTTTGGGCCTGTGCCCAGTTGGATCGTTTAATAATCTGTCCATGGTGTTTTTTTTTACCTTGCCACCTCTTTATATCCCAGGTTTTGTTCTTGAGCCCAGTTTTTAAACACACTTCCGTTCTTTATGCTTCAGCCAAGCCTGAGCCTCCCTTCCCCACTGTGGTCAACAAAGAAAAGAACGTCTGCAAGATCACCTTCAGCCCCAACATCGTCCAGCAGGCTAAGATCACCACCAGCGGCCTCCTGGGAGACTTTGTGATCCGCTACGATGTGCAGAGAGACATGGGAATAGGAGACATCCAGGTGAGAGCACGTGTGATGTCATCAACAAAACCCCCGTGATAAACTCTGACCAACAAACGTGCAGAGGAAAAACAGATGACGAAGAAGAAAATAAGGAAAGCTGACTGTGAAAGAACATAAAAATAGTTTTCATATTTTGCATCTGTGCAAACAAGTTTCCCGTCCAACTACACACACACGCTCATCCACCCACCTGTTAGTGATTCATTTATCTGGTTTCCTGCCACCACAGGCAGTCAGCTGCCAAACTCCTCTGTCCGTTTTCACAACCATACTATGTTTTAACAATCACACACAACTACTGCAACTGATCTCACATCTGTAAACTTTCTTTTTCCCAGGTTTTAAATGGCCATTTCGTCCACTACTTTGCCCCCAAAGACTTGCCTGTTGTACCCAAGAATGTGGTGTTTGTGATCGACACCAGCGCCTCCATGCTGGGGACAAAGATCCGACAGGTAAAGCAGCAAGATCAGTGGGTATCTAGAAAACTGTTGTGAAGATAAAGCTGAAGGAATGTGTCACCAATTGTTTACTTATCTAAATACCCTGCGAGCTGCAGCAATTATCTGTGAGCACATCTTTCTCTGTACAGCGTTTCCACTCCATCTTATGAGGAAGATTGGGTATTATTGCATGTTTTAGCCCACTTACCGAAAATAGTGTTCGACTGATGCATCTTAGGTTTATAGGTTATGGTTCAGGTCTTGAAAACATAAAAAACACGACTGCCTAACTTAGAAAAAGACTCAGACAGTGAAGAGTGGCTCCAGAACACGAGTGACCACGAGAAGAATTGCTACAGACCAGGAAGGAGGTTGAAGAGGTTGATGTGTTAGCTCGGGAAACTACAGCTCAAACGCAAGAAAAACCGACAAAAACCGGAGCTACACTACAAGTTGACAATTTAAGTCAAGTGTAGAGAATGAAACCAACGAAGGCAACCCATCAGAGGCGAGGAAGGCGGGTATGCAATAAGCATGAGCAGCAGCTGACCAGCAATGAGGCTGAAGAGGTCGGTGTGTTTACTGGGGAAACTACACCTCAAAAACGCTCCATCAGAAGCACAAGAGCAACAGACGTGAAGCAAAGCTACACGATGAGTTATCAGGTTGAGTCATGTGTAGAGAACACAACCAACAAAGGCAACAAAACGGAGGTGTAGTATGGCGGGCAAGAAAAACAGTGGGCTCCATGACGACGCGTACCTACTCCAGGATTGAATTTAAGGTCAATCCTGGGGAAACTTTGATCTGCTGCAACATCAACTGGTGATGTAGGCTTACACAGATCAGCCACAACTTTAAAAACCACTGAGAGGTGAATTGAATAAAACTGATCATCTTGTTAAAATGAAATTTTCTCCTGGGAAACCTTGGATCCTTGACATCACAGGATAACCCCAGAAGTCTTGTGTCCGTGCCTTGTTGAGTCAGAGCTGCTTTGGCAGCACAAGGGGAACCAGCCCAATGTTAAACAGGTGGTTTTAATGTTGTAGCTAATCTGTGTATAATTTGGTTGGATTTTCACTGCTACTGCAGCTAAAAGTTGAATTTTGACCCATAAGTACCAGATATCTGCCTTTTCCCGAGTGTGGCAGAAGAATTCTGATGATCTTTCTTTCCATGCAATGCACTTTACCCTATTTTTAATCTCACTGGCTGTATCGGATCAGAGAGCCGACACCCCACCTCCTCACGCCCACATGGGAATATCAATATCAGACCTTTTCCTCCATCTGCAATAGCACAATAATCCCCTCGGCCAGACCGAGAGCTGATCCCTGCAGCTGCCATGAGCGAAGAGCACAGAAACAGAGAGCTGAAAAACAGATTTTCACTGAGAAAGAAAAGTGGAAACATACAGCACAAGGCTGAGCTGTGAGGGAGGAAGGTCAGTGTCTATGGAGTAATGGAACTTTCTAGACAACAGTACCCTCGACCCCTTGATCCGTCACCCCCTCCAATCGCCAGCCCCCAGCGGTCCGCATGAACAGAACAACAAGGGTGTTTGATGTGGCTCCACAATAGAGGGTTTCACTGTGGGTCAGTCTGTGGTTCTGACCCCTGCTGTATACAGCCCATATAGACATCTCTAAACCCCTCAGCGCCAAATTATATATCACACCCACGCTCAGAGCTGCAGAGAAGCTGAGAAGCTGAGATTGCGAAACTCAAGAACAGAAGAGTAGGAAGAAGTTTTTGAGCTTTCGTTCTTTTGTTTGCATGGAAACATTAAAAGCAAACTTTCAATACAGACTTACGCTGAGTGATTATCCAACTGTAGTTGATTTCCTACTTACTACCTACGTACGAAAATGGAAACAGGATACCAATATATTGGTCCAAACTCTACCGTATGTATCAAACAATTGGAAAAATAGATAAAATCAAACTGGTTTCTGGCTACTGGTTTCAAAAAGAAGTCCAATTGTATATAAGCTAATGAGAAAATGACTCTACTTCTCACTTGATTTATTACCTCAGTGAACCGTTTCCTCATGAGTTTTGTGGCCTCAATCGATTGTTTCGTCTTTTTCAATACAGTATGACGTTAATTAAGTAAATGATGGTCACATTTAGAGTAAAATAGATGTTAAATTAGTTTAGGATTTAGGGCGTGGCTACATTGGGATTTATAAGTTGCTACCTCGACGTGTCACAAAACAAGATGGTCGTGGCAGTAACGCCAAGCTCAAGGTTCGAAAACTGTAGTCCGCTAACCAGTCGATCATGTCATGTCGGGTTTACACTTGGGATTACAGAGTTAGTGTGTTTAGTGGGTAAAAAATGTTAACAATGACATATGGGAGTCATTTAAAGCCAAGTGAGAAAGAAAAGGCATTTTTTGTTCTCCAAAGAACGACCAACCAACCTTTACTTAAGATCTAATTAACTTAAGTGTTCAGTCGGGCTGTACAGAATGTCCTTTGTTTACCATTTGAAGGTTTTGTTGAGGTTTGCACGTCTGTCATCATATTTTATGAAGTCATCATCCCAAAAAACTGTTAGCCCTCAAACAAAATCCTCAATTTGAATGAAGTGATTCATCAGATTAAATCGAGCGAAAGCAGAAACGTAATATCTGAGTTTTTTTGCGTTATTGTGGTTGTTTAAATGTAATTTATGGTGCCGTTATTAACCTTAGACGACACCATTAAATGTGCAGTAAGTGGTTCTGGATACAGATTGTTAGATCTATAGATTGTTGATTTCCAGGTCGTCAAATACTGACACTTTGGGTTGGTGCGTCAGTCAGACCCGGAAATGATATCAACATTCAAAAAGCTGAAATGGCAAGTGTCAACTTTATAAGTTTCGTAGCTTAGAAACTATTCGATACAGCCCTAATAATGAGAGTGACCTGCTTTCTTCCCAACATTTTTTATACCAATTTTCCAAAATATTGACACCACCCTCCTGGGCTTTGAGTGGGCTCAGGGGCCTGCTTGGGAGAAAAACACCACAGCTGGTCAAATGCCTGAGCGTTTGATTGATAGAGCTCTTGTTTCGTTTCCAACCACTGCAGCTCCAGTGTTTTAACCAAGTTGTGTATCCACAACACAAGATATCTCACATTTGTCTGTTGTAAGAAATCGTCTCTCTTCACACACTCTTTCTTCTCTCAGACTAAAGATGCTCTGTTCACCATCCTGAGGGATCTGAGACCCGGCGATCACTTTAACTTCATCAGCTTCTCCAACAAGATAAAAGTTTGGAAGCCACATGAACTCGTGCCGGTGACGCCGCTTAATATCCGAGACGCCAAGAAGTTTATTTTCACGCTGGCAACCACTGGAGGTCAGAAGTCTTCTTTACTGTTCCCATATGTTGATAAAGAAACACAATTCTGTTCGTTGGATCGAAGGTTTTATCATCCTGAGGGATAATCTGTCATCTGTCTTCACTGCAGGAACAAATATCGACGACGCCATGCAGACCGGCTCCTCTCTGCTTCGCCATTACCTTAGCGGCCCTGATGCGAGCCCGAACAGCGTCTCCCTCATTATTTTCCTGACGGACGGACGGCCCACGGTCGGGGAGGTACAGTCCACTGCGATCCTGGGGAACACTCGCTCAGCCGTGGAGGACAAGTTTTGCATCTTCACCATCGGGATTGGGAACGACGTGGATTACCGTCTGCTGGAGCGCATGGCTCTGGAAAACTGTGGGATGATGAGGCGTATCAACGAGGACGCCGACGCCAGCGCTATGCTGAAAGGGTAAGAGTCTGTGAGGACCATCTTCGTCATCTCCACCCTTTGTCTTTGCTGCTCAGTTGCATTGCACTCTTCAGAACTTGTAAATCGAACAGGATTTTCCCACAAAGTACCCAAATTAGAAGACTCCTCATTTATGAAGCAATTTCATTGTTATTGCTTCAACTAAGTATTGTCCAATTTCCCCTTCGTATCAGTATAATCCACCTCTTATTAAGCAATTAGCTCTCCCTAATCCCTCCCCTCTACCCCTCGGCCACGTCCCTCCATCTCTCATCAAGCTACGAGGGAACGACGACCGCAAATGTGACGGTGCTGACAACAGACTCTTTAATCAACCTCGACATGTGACAGCCACAGACCACAACAGCCACCTTCTTTCTCTCTCCGACCCTTTTTTTTTCCTACCCTTAACACACAACCCCTCTTCTCTCTCTCTTTCTCTTCCGCACTTGGACACACGAGGTGTTTGTTCAGTCGAGCAGGAATGTGTGTGTGTGTTGGGAAACCTGCATCTGAGGTTGGACGTGGGGTTAACAGATAGACTCCGCAGATAATAGGCCCAGGCTCGCTTGAACAAACACGCTGGTTAAGAGGTGAGGAGGTTTACTGCGGCGTGACAACAAGGACAGGACGGACGACTTATACACACACGTTCACAATCTGTGGCTTATACACACTCTTTTATGAATGTGTGCATAAACTCTGAAGTGGGGTGGCAGTAGCTTTGAGAGGGTAGACAAGCAGGTTTATGGCCGGAAGGTGGCTTGTTTGAACAAACGAGACATTTGATGAAATCTGTAATAACACCCTTCTTCTCTGCCTCAAATACTGCAGCTGCCCTTGAGCAAAGGCTCTGAGCTGTGATGTGACTTATTTGGGATCAACAGAGATGAATAGGAAGATGTCAAGCTTGAATACAGTATGCATAATGTGTTGATACAAGGAAGAAGAAGAATTAAACTAACAACATATTTGTAGATTTGTGACAACTTAAGCAATGTTCAGAGTAACATTAGTATTAATTACCCCTGTAAAAATGCACCAATGTATATAGGTGTTGCTGCAGGGTAGTAATAAGGAGGCAGACATGGTCCAGGAAGTCCAGTTTAACAGTAAGTAAGTTGTCATGTCATTGTCTGTAGCCGCTTTATCCCTTTTATGGGGTCGCGGGTTTTTTTAGCTGGAGCCAATCCCAGCTGTCTCCGGGCGAGGGCAGGGTACTCCCTGGACAAGTCGCTCATAAGTTATGGAGTTATTATAGTAGCATAAATTTGCTTCGACAAATCAATGCTTGTAAGTCAGCGCGCTCTGTCGTGCTATGTGTAAGATCTCCTGAAAAGCGTCATCTTGAAGCCTTAACCAAGAAGTTCTAGTTGATCTAATGTAAAAGTCCAGTGTGTAAAAAAAGTAGATTATTATACTAAAGCACTGGGATTGTAGGTTAGGTATCAGTATTTGACAAGTTGGGAATGAGACTCAAACAAACCTTCTTACAATGTGGACCTTTAATCAAACTTTAATACGAATCCTTTTGGTAAGGGGCGTAGGAGTCGTTTTGGGAGGTACTTCCAAACCATTGTCGACCTGCCAAGAAAGACACCAAAACAGCTCATACTACCTTATTTGTTGGGGAGAGGAGATGTTGCGTTGGCTGCACCAATAAGGACACAAAAGATAAAGAAGCCAGAAAAGGAGTACCTTGATTGGGATTAAGTAGTCCCAAAACCTACTCAACTAAAAACCGGCAAGCTTCGAATATTTGGAGAAATTGTCACTCAAGATTTGAAGCCCCCAAATTGGTATTCAAGACAGCCCGGAATAATATCTGAGCATTTTCTGAACATGTATGAAATTGCTGCCTTGGTGGGGCACTACAACATCGGGGTTGCTCATCGTTGATGCAACCATTATTCTGAAATGACGCCTCCCTGTTTCTTTTCTAGGTTCTACGATGAGATAGGAACTCCTCTGCTGTCCGATATCAGGATCAACTACACTGAGGACTCGGTCCAGTACGTCACTCAGCATCTGTTCACCAACTACTTCAATGGCTCCGAGATGGTCATCGCCGGCAAGCTGACCAACAAAAGTGCAGAGTTACTCCACGTCCAGGTTACAGCCAGCAACAACGACAAGAGCATCATCATGGAGACGGATGTTCCCCTGAAGCACAGACAGATAGAGACTGAGAGACATGTGAAAGCTGCCACGACAGCGATGGCGGCCGGAGCTAAGCCTCCAGGTTCAGGGTTTACACAGGGAGTAGGCGCTGCTTTGAGTTCAGTAGCGGAAGACTTTGTGGAACGTCTCTGGGGTTTCCTGAGCGTCAAGGAGGGGCTACGCTCACGACTGCGGAGCCAAACCAGCAGGGAGAGGGAAGGCCACATCCAGCAGGCCACCAATCTGTCTCTGGCCTACCACTTCCTCACTCCCCTCACCAACCTGGTGGTGGAGAAGCCCGAGGTCCTGGCTGACGGCACCATGGCACCGGCACCCACCGTCAGCCCAGTAGCTGGTGAGGCAGTCTCACCTGCCAATGAGCTGCCAGGTGACACAGATGAAGCAAAGACATACAATCCAATCAGGAAGCCAGGCAGCCAGACTTCCTCTCTGAGAAACACCATCGGTGAGGTTTTTGAGTTGTACATCGTAGTACTGCAAAGTATTCAGCTACATTTTACCAAATTGTGGTTGCAATACGAGTATTTGCAAGGTAGCTAGCATGTGGACAGATAAAGGGCAGGTGGATTATGCTGCAAGTCTTTTTCCCAACATTTGACTGGGTCACCTTTGGAAGCCTTCGTAGCTAGCGGCTAGCCACAGCTACTGGTGCAAACTACACACTTTTCAGAGCTACATTGCCTTTTAAGAAAACATTAAACCAACAGTTAAAGTCACTCTTATGGAATATTTTAAGAGGAAGCCTTGAACAATGGTCTGATTCATTCCACTTGATAAATAATCTCTTCCTTGTAGGTAAAGCCGTGAGGAGACCGGCCAAGAAATCCGTCACCATCTCCAAAACATCAGGTGATTCCACACTCGTGTAAACAGTTGTACATTTTCCCCTGAACACTGTTTCATCTAATAGCCTCTGAACTCACACATGCACAAGGAGACTTGAAAGAGAGAAGAAGGAGAATATACAGTAGACTCTCTCTCTCTCTCTCTGCGCTTTCTGTGTGGGCGGCCTGTAATTTGGGAATTCGTCAGACAGACGGCAGTGATAACACAGCCGGCGAGGGGTTCAGGGACGCCTCTGAACATGACCTGCAAAGAGGAAAAAGAACATGCAGGGTCTAATTGAAATACCAACACAAGCACTACGTGGCACTTTAAACATGCAAGTGCGTGTTTGCGAACACACACCACACACACACACACACACACACGGAGCGGAGATGAGACGAGGATGTTGGGCATGTGTTACAGTAAAGAGAGGGATCCATCAGAGGCCGTTAGTGACGGCTAATGACCCCGTCATTACTGTAGCTCTATCATCTCGTCTCATCACTCCGTTCATCTAAACTGGTTCTCACACGGCTGAAGACGCTTCCAGCTGAAGATGTTTGATAGAAGCCAATCAGAGATTCAACAGAAGTCCAACGCTTACGAATGAAAGACATTAACTTTATCAGATGTTGCCTTTCTTGAGAAGCGTTACAGAGATGCCTGTGTTGCGCTAGTAACTAAATGAGCCGAAGCACGTTCCAGGGTTTTCTGTCCATTTCAAAGCTGGGTGGCTGCTATATTATAGCAGCTTGATATCTTTTTATGGGGGAGGAAGAATAAACCAGATTCCCAAAAAGTTTGAACGCTCTGTATTCAGAATGAGTGTATATTTACGAAAAACAATTATAGGTTAATCAGTTTCAACAATAAATATCTCGTCTTTCTTGTCTACTGAATGTTGGTGGAAAAGGATTTGTGAATCTTTGCATCCCCTTTTTTGTTTACATTTCAGAAAGCGTCCTAACTTTGTTGGAATTTGGCTTGTAAAATAATTTCATTAGTGCCTAAACACAATCAACCTTATGGTCCTGGTTCTTGTCACTGAGTTTTTTAAGGCTGTTTTCTCTCTTTGAACTACCTCAGCGGACGGTGATCCCCACTTTGTGGTGGAGTTCCCGCTCAGTAAACTGACCGTGTGCTTCAACATCAACGGTGAGCCTGGACACGTCCTGCGCTTGGTCTCCGACCACAAGTATTCTGGTAAGACTCAGAAAACTTCACATCTAGATCTAAGTCATTCATTGTTCGCGTGGGTGAATTATCTTCTGATGTGTCTCCAGGTGTGACGGTGAACGGGAAGCTAATCGGCGCCCCAGCGCCGCCCGGCAGCCACAAAGAGCAGCGGACCTACTTCAGCACCATCATCATTGTGGTGGATCGTCCCAAACGCGCCTACATCGAGGTGACGCCCAAGAAAGTCATCCTGGACGGGCGGGACAGGATGGTGCTGCCCTGTCACTCCACAATCACGGTGGACAGCGGCGCTCTGTCGGTATCCATCGTAGGAAAGTCCAATGTGACCGTGTCGGTCGGAGGAAACATCAGCTTCGTGATCCTGCTGCATCAGTACAAGAATCCAGCGCCCTACCAGAGAGACCATCTGGGCTTCTACATCGGTCACAGCAAGGGGCTGTCGCACAACTGCCACGGCCTGCTGGGTAGGTGTTAATGAGCTTAATTAAGTGCTGATTGAGGATTAGGTAAGGAAGATTAATCCCATCATTATCTATCACTGAACGAGCCTGAAAGCCCCATCATCACAATTTTATTTATACAATATTACACAATTATTTAACCCTTACTGCTTTTGGCACTGAAAATGGTAGTTTATCCCAAGAGCGCCACCAAATCCAGCCAAGATAAGTGATACAACACATTTAGAAACAAAGAGCTGAGGAGGTTGGTAGCGTGAGATGGTGGGTTTGATCTAAGAATCTTCTTCTCAAAGTGGCGACAAACAACTTTTCCTCCATCACGTTTCTAAGTGGTGTTTTTTTTGGCGCCGGATCATAACTGTTTTCCTCAGAATACAACTACCAACAACAGAAAAGGTGAGTTTATCATTCATTCAGTCTATAATGGGGACGTGAAAGCAGATAGAAGAATGGTGCCAGGCTGCCAGTCTGACTGGATCTCCTCCAGTCAGCCGTCATTATCCCGAGTGATTTCATGCAGTGAGCCAGACAAAATGATATAATGAAAGTGCTCGAAGATGATGTTATTATTCTGTAGCCGTTACAGTGTGCAATCAACATGCGCTTCATAATAATACGTTACAGCAAAAAAAAGGCGTCTTTTGCCAGTTTTAGTGGGAGTGGTGCTAAAGAAAAGATCACCAAAAACATTAGGGAATCATCCTGTGGGGACCATGAATGACCAACTATTTAACTATTTACTCTCAATATGTTCAAATACAAATTTAAAGGACATCTATTGTGCTTTTTCTGTGTTTAATATGTCACATATTTGCATAATTTATACTTAGTGGATAGTTTTTCTTACTGTTTTAGGCTAAAAATCCTACAATACATCTTTACCCGTTACTGGCCGGGCTTTAAAGCCTCCCATCAGTCCAACCCTGAGACTAAAATAACCGATTCTGCTTTCAGGTCAGTTCCTGTATGAGGAAGTGGGACTGGCACAGCTTCCTGCACAGGGAGACACGAAACCCTCGACCGTCCTGAAGCTGAAGGACCGCTCGGTGCCGGTGGTTCAGAAGAGCAGGAGGATCTACAGCGGGACGCAGAGCGTTGACTGCTGGTTCGCCCGCAACAACGCTGCCAAGCTGATAGACGGACAGTACGAGGACTATTTGGCGTCGCACATGTTCGACACAGGCGACTGTCCACACGGGACCAACAGGATGTGAGACGACTGTAAATGCGCCGTTTACTTGACTTAACTCATTGTAGTCTGTGTTCATATCACGTCCCAACGGATCCCAAACGTTCACATTTCAGTCTCTTCCTCCTACAGGCTCTTTTGAATATATTTTTGTACTATTTCTAATGAAAATTAAATGTTTTTATTATATTGTGCGTATTATTTTTTACAATAATGTTGTAAAATGTAAATAAAAAACACTTAAACCCACATTTTGGGCTCGTTTCTGAGGCGCGAATACACACAACCGGTGGGATTTGCACACATTCACACACCAAATATGTATGTCGACGCGCTTTTAATGTGGCAACAAGCTGAAGTTCACACCTGGTTACCGCGGAG
>OMLP01025859.1:0-12683 GCA_900302685.1 Spondyliosoma cantharus | reverse complement strand
TGGGGTGCCCTCAGGGGTGGAGCAGGGGGCGTGGGGAACGGCCGGGGTGGAGGAGGAAGAGGAGGGAGGCGCGCGGGAGGCACAGCGACGCTCCCGAAGTACAGTCAGCTGCAAGGTGGTGCAGGGGCGTGCCAGCGTAGAGCGGGCGAAACTGTGGGGGACGTTACTGATGTCCACATTGTTCACCTTGGGAGAAAGATAAGAAATTCATGTTTTATTTTCTACCCCACAACAACACAAAATGTAACGCTTTGTAAAGTTGATACCCAGCAGACAGGGACGGCAACATTCGGGTCGTTTGTTTCCAATCCGACAAATCAAAGCCTTTACTCTCCTATTTGCTATGTTTTGGTCTCCCCCATCTTCTGAGGAACATTTTGTCTCTCTAACCGATAAATGCTTCACTATCTATCAGCTAGTCACTAACTTTTTCTGCCTGCCTCTTGGTGCTGCGCAGGTATTGTGCAGTAGGTTTATTTGAGATTTCTCAGGGGAAAACTGCTGCCTGCTGTGGCTAGAAAGCGCTATGTGTCGGCCTTAAAGGTCAAACATCTAAAGATTTTTGTGGAAAAGATGAGAAAGTAAACTTTATCGACAGAATATGAAGAAATAATGTAATAATCGATGTTATGATGTCTATGCACTGTTTTGCAGATGTATCTACTGAAGTTAGCAATGCAAACCAGCTAGCTCCAGCCCACCACAATTCAAAGATCCTGTGCTAGCGGTGTAAACATCAAGACCCGCTCCGAGCTCCCCGTCCAGACAGCTAGCTGCACGGCTAACTATGCTAACGAGCTAAAGGGCAGCTGAATTCACAAGGTAACCGGTTCTTACGTACTGCACCTTTAAAACCAACACAATGAGCTAAACTACGCTAAAATGCTCCTTAGAACTGGGTTGGGAGATACATTTCTGTGCATTTGTCCCAATGAGCAACCCCTTTCACATATAATCAGTCATGCTATCCATTACCAATCTAAAAACCTTGATTAGAGCAGCTTCAACAATAATAGAAAATCTCTCATGTTCAAAAATGGGTTTCACAACATTCAAGATCCACAACTGAACATGACCTGAGCCCCTCTTACCTGTAATATCTGATCCCCAGCGAGCAGCCTGCCGTCTCGTGCAATGACCCCATCTCTGTACACTTCCTGAATTACGATGTTGATGAGAGGCGTCTCATTTCCCCCGACAACGCTGATGCCCAGCTCAACGTACGGGTTCGCCCGGTGGACCTCTATGGCAGTTATCTCTCCTTCAGGAAGCGAGGGCAACTTCACACAGCCTTAATGGACACACAAATCACATTACACCGCTGCATTTCAGAATCCAATCTCCACATCCTCCTAACCTTTAACATAATGCTGCCAGAATGTGATTACCCCGACATCTAAGATTACAGAAAGATAACCTGCAGTGCTTCATATCTCAGATCTCTAGTATTCAGCCCTTTAGGGAGGATGCTCAGGCAAATGGAGGAAGTGATGTCATACCTTCTTCAGCAGAGAGGGGCGGAGACTCAGGGCAGTCCCAGCCAGAGGAGGTGGAGCTGACAGAGCGGAGGAGGTGGATGCAAGGGTTGCTGAGGGGCCGCTTCACCCTGGGGACCACACACTCCAACCCGACCACACCTTAAGACATGAAGACATGAAGGTTAGGTCACAATCCTAACTGTACTCACTTCATTGCTTCACTTTGGAGAAGTGGGTGGACTCACTGTCTTCCTCTGTGCTCTCCTCAAAGGCAGGGTTGTCCAGGCCGGCATCGTCTGTCCACACAGGCCCGTTGCCACTGGTGTTATTAGGTCCGGTGGGTGGAGAGGGTGTGCGGTCCCTCAGGTCTGTCTGTGGGGAGCCAGGCGACCTGGGAGGGCTGGTCACCATCACTCGATCATCCCCGTTCTCGCTTCGCGGACCATCCATGCTCGTCTGCTGACACCGCGTCCCGGGACACCTTTCACCAAGCAACAGGCGTCAGTTTGTTAGTCCATCTGACGTGTAAAGAAAATCAGGTTCAGCATCAGTTAACTTAAGGTGACGCAAGTGATCCCATCAGGGAAAGCCTCTGTTTGTTTGTCCCATCCTTGGAGAAGGTCAGAGTGAAGTCATATACTTAGATGGGAGAGAGTCAGAGGGTAAAGTGAAAAAGTTTTATTTTTGTTGGAAAATATGAGAAAATGGTGAAAAATGTTGATCAGTGTTTTTCAAAGCCAAACATGACGTCCTCAACCCAAAGACATTCATCTTAGTGTCAAAGATGAGTCACAAAACCAGAACATATCCACATTAGAGAAGCTGGCATCAAATAATTTGTATTTTTTCTTCTCAAAAAATTACTCAACCCAATTTATCAATTGCGTGGGAACGTAGCCGCAAATCAGCTGATCTGAGCTGGCCAGCTCCAACCCAGAGAGTTGGTGCAAAGCCAGACCTTCTGGAGGTGTAAACACTGGGGTTGGGCAGATGAACGATGCCATCGTCCATCGCCGATGGCTGACAGCCATCGACTACTAATCCCTGACCATCGTAACAACGTGATTTAAAAGACTCCCCTCCAGAGAGCACAACGAAGTGGTGTGTCCCCCCCAGAGTTGTCGTAGGGCAAGAGTTGTTGTTGTTAGTGATATGTGGGGAGCGGAAATGAAAAGAAGCATTCTGCTGCTCAGTGTACTAACATTACGTCTCCATGTCCCATTTATTATTTTCTTATCAGACCAGCTCAGTCAGGCGAACCCAAGACACTCAGTTACATTTGTAACAGCAGTGATTCTGTTCCTGCGGGCTGCTGTTTCTCTTAGTCATGCCGTTTTTATACACAGTTTTCTTCACTTAGCTTCCTTGGCTAGTCAGCCACCGTTGTTTTATGATTTCCTCTGCAGGATGAGACAGTTGGGGATTCATGTAGAGCAACAGTGAGAAACAGGCGGCTACAGTGGTGAGCTAATAAGCAACTGCTGCCTTATGACAACACTGAGGGGACACGCTGCCCCAAATTCATAAACAACGATGTCATCGTCCATCACGACGTTTCACTGTCGACATTGACCGATCCTAGTCAACACACAAAGTCACACCAGATGAGTGAGTTTGCTAGTTTTAATCAACCAACAGTCTAAACGGTAAATATATCCAATATACAGTCATATTAAACAAAGAAACACAGAAAGTACTCATATTTGAGAAGCTGAAACCAGGACAAGTTTGGCATTTTTGCTCTATAACTGATTTATATGATTGCATAATGACATGTACTGTAGTTAAAGTCAAAGTCAAACACACATCTCATGGAAATAGATTTATTAAGTCTGTCCCGCAAATAGAAACCCATTACTGAAAAACAATTAAAAATAAACACAGACAGACAGACTCAAA
Source organism: Spondyliosoma cantharus (assembly GCA_900302685.1). NCBI lineage: Eukaryota > Metazoa > Chordata > Actinopteri > Spariformes > Sparidae > Spondyliosoma > Spondyliosoma cantharus. Next base: position 9,306 of record OMLP01025859.1, on the reverse strand, counting down.
GGATCAATGTGGTCTCACCCATAATTGATTCTGAAGTATTTAATATAAAGTGGCAGCTACAGCATGAGCTGGATGAATTATTTAAAAGAAAGGCAGGAGTGAGGAAGCAGATACTGCTCTCCCACGATTCTTTGCTCTTATAGGATACAGGCAAGAACAAGTGTTGAAATGTGGCCTGGTTATTTTATTGTCACCTTTTCTTAATCAGTACTCTCACATCTATCTTTGGCCCGTAGTGTTCTCCATCAAGACCAGGACAAAACAGTATTGAGAGGAAAAATGGGTGGAGTTTTTGAACATGTGTTTTAAAGAGGCTTTAATATCAGTACTTCAGTTCTAACACATCCTCCACACCATCAGTAATAAGATCAACCGGCCCACCGTGACCAGCATGCAACACCCTGGCTTCGCACTCTCGCTTTTTAATGTCCGGTGAGCCCTAATCTTCAACTGAAACAATGTTCACTGACAAAGTATCAGCACACTCTTAGCTCCAGTTACTATCTTAGACCTACTGTAAGTCTGTCTGCAGGGTAGGGGAGCGCCAGAACCCACGTGGGCTGGAGGTTTAATCTTTACTAAAGAATGTCACGTTAGTTCTCGCTGTGACCTCGTTTGATCCGTCTTAAACCCATCCTCCCTTGTCCTTTCGAACATGTCATGATGTGGGCAACCTTCGCTGAAATGTACCCTCTGGCGATGTGATTGATTATAAAGGCCCAGACAAGGAGACTGTTGACAGTAAAGTTTAAATATGGGCTGCTGCGATGAAATGCTAAACCTTAGAGGAGAAGGTTAGAAGAGAGACACCACCTGAGAATTCAGGATTTTTCCGTCTTTTCTCAATACACTCAGGGGTTTACCATTATCGCTTGTCATCATAGTCACTTGTGGCTGTCATTCAGCATATAGGCAGGGGTCTCCTGTAAAAACAGCTGATTCAATAAGGCTTTTAACAGCTTGTCAGTGATAGCTTGTTAGCGTGAGCTTGTTAGGGAAAATCTTCCTGACTTAACTGAGGTGTTAAGTGATCACTCACCGGGTAGACTTTCCAGTCAATAAGCAAGAGTCATAACATCAATGGACGGCTAGTTAGCAAGACACCATCTTAAACAAACACAATAAAGGTCTGCTCCCACACCAGTCTGGTCCCCTCGCCCGAAGCTACATTTACAACATTTTCTGACCAAAATCTGTGTCCAAGGCAAGTAAAAATGACTATTCGATGTGTAGATTCTCTGAGCACTGCTGCGTTTATTTTAATATCCACCTCACACATTCAAAATGTACAATAAACCTGGGGCACTGGTAACAAGGGGAAATTATACAATCTCAAATCGAACCAATCAGAAACAAGACAGAACCATGAAATTCATTATGCTCTACGATGACGCCTCTCCTGTCTAATGTTGGTTCCCTATGACAACAAGACACAGACACATGCACACAAACCGTCTTGAGATTCAGTGCAAAGCAGGGCAACAGAGAAGGCAAGAATGAAGAGGCAGAGATAAGGAGACATAGAGTAAACCAATGAGAGGAAGGTGCCATTGCGCCGACCCAAGTCACCCTGACCTGACCACACAACCCGCTGGTGTCCGACTCACCACAGGCCAGGGTTGCCTTTGGCCGTCTCACAGAAGAAATGGTTGAAAAGGTCTCTGGTGTTGAAGTTGCTCAGCATGATTGCAGAATGAGAACATGGAGCTCCTGGTCAGCCAACCCATGACTGCGGTAGGGAACCACTAATCCCCCGTCACATGACCTACAGCCCAATAATCCCCTCAGGGTCTCACAGCACCTGGTCCAAATGGGCCAAAAGCCAAAGCGTGTGGACAAACGGAAACTCTTGAGGTTGATGACAAGACCTATGAAACCTCTTCAAAATTCTTGCCAGAAACCAGTCAACCATGAGGATGGAGGGCTTTCGAATGCAACTATACAAAGGCTATTTAAATTAAAAATTAACTTCTAAATCTATTAATCTGTCTGTTACTAACTCCATCAATATTTTGGTCTAAAAAAATAAAGAAAGTTATAATTTCCCGAAGCCTGAAGTTCTGCTTTCAATTAGCTTGTTTCATCCAACCAACCACTCAAAAGCCAGATATATTCAGTTAAAGGTGCGATATGTTAAGGACTACAGAGTCACTGCTAACTGCTGCTAACTACAGCTGCAGATAGCTAGTTAGCTGGACTGGGAGTGTCAGGGAAGGGGCAAGGCTAGCTGGTTAGCATGCTAATTTCAGTAGCTGTCTTCATTTCAGATTAATTTTAAACTGATTGTCTACTGGATTAATTGACTAATCGCTTCAGCTCATTAGTAACTAACTATCTGGTGTCTTTGTTAATCGTCCGACTGGCTCCAGTAAAGCTGTTTAAAGTCTTATGAAATCCCGGTTGTCAAGCATGAATCTGTGAACAGGTGTGTTTCTGCAGTCATGAAAGCCATCATCTATTATGTCTGCATATCAGCTTTATTACCTGTGTTTGAGGTGAGCCTCCAGGTCACATCGAGGCATGCTGAGGGAGCAGACTGGGGTCAAAGGGCATGACACAGACAGCTTGTCCAGCAGCTTGTGCACCAGTATGCTGGATCTGCGGCATGCCTGCAGCTGCAGCCGTGTCCTGTCCAGTGGGCAGAAGTCCCTCTCCTGGAGGAAGCTACGCAGGCAGCGTGCGCAGAAGGTGTGGCCGCACGGAGTGTCGAGAGGCTGCACCAGAGGCTGCAGGCAGATGTGGCACACCAGGTCGTCGTCCACCTCCAGACGGTAGTTGTAAAGGTGGTTCTCCCAGCTGCGGTGGATCTGGCCACACTCAGGACACAGAGCCTCCAAGGCTGGCTCCACCGGCCCGGCTAGACCCACCTCGCAGCCCGGGCTGCCCATCTCTGCTCCTTTGACGCAACTCAGCTTTGGCACAAATGACTCCAGTGGGGCAGCAGTGTTGGGAAGGGGCACACACACTCCTATCCCATAAGCTTCACAGGATGAACAAGTTGCAGAGAGGACAGATGCCCCCCAGTGGCTGATGGCACATCACCCTGTGGGTCAGAGGCCAAAGCAAGAGGGTTAAACAGCTGTTTCAGCAAAACAACAAGTGTCTGATTATGTGCTCGTGCATTTATTCATGTGGCAAATGCTTTGTGCACGTGTACCCACGTGTCTGCATGAGATCGAGAGTGACACTGTGTGTGTGTGTGTGTGTGTGTGTGTGTGTGTGTGCGTGCGTGTGTGTCAGTGAGTGTGCTGAGATTATGTATTGCTGCTCCTGTCCACTAATCTGGCAGTATAATCTCTCTTTTGCTCTCGCCTGCTGCAATCTTCCAATTCCACAGAGAGGGAATTATCTGGGATTGAGGCAGAGAGAGGACACAGATCAGAGGAAGTGGGGTTGGGAGAGCAACAGAGGGGGAGAATAATGCCAGCGGGAGGTAAAAAGGAGCAAAGAAGAAAGAGATAAGAAGCAGAGCTTTTAGAGTTTTGTATTTTGTGCAAGTTCTGATTTTGATTTCATCTTTGTTTGCATTTCATCTTAGCTACAGTTACTTCTCAGAGTGGGTTTGCTGATTACGTTGAGTTTTTAAGTTTTAGTTTTAGTTTAATTTTTATTAGTTTCAGTTAGAGCTGGGCAATATATTGATATTAGGCTATTTTGTTATGATATGCACCGACTTCAGACTGGGTGTACACTAATGTTTGTAGCTTAGCAGCTACAGAGAAGAATTCAGCTTTAAATAGGGTACACATAACATCTATCTAAATCAAATTAGCTTCTGGAGACTTGGAATACTGTGGGCGAGCTGTAAGCCATTCATGTTTTTTTGAAGGCCTTTTTATATATTTTTTTTTATCTTAAGTTTTAGAACAAGCCCAGACCGACTTCAGGAGAATGCTACAACACTGTATTCCTGTGAGGCTCCATTAATCTTGTGTGGACCATGCAACTTAACCTGACTTTCCATCGGCTTGAGGATGAGTAGATAATGATGATAATATTTTTGGGTGAACTTATTCTGTAACTGTTCAATAAATGTTTTTGCAGACCTAGTTTTTAGTTCAGTCAATTGTAGTAACAGGGTTGAGAAGAAGGGCAAAAGCAAATGAGACAGCACAGAGACTGTGACCTTTCTGCTCTGAAAAGGTAGAAAAGCCCATGAAAGTGAGAGAAACACAAACGGAAAGAAGAAAAAAAGCAGGAATTCTTCAAACATTCCCCTCAGCTAACTTGATATTTCTGGATCAGGCCGTGTACAGTAGATGCACTCAGTCTCCTCTGCCACAGGAAGAGAACATGCCTAAAGCAAAGTCTTGAAATATAGCTCTCCACTGAGGAGAGAGAGAGCATCCCCAGAGCAAATGCACTGATCATTTCCACAGCGTTTCACATCCAAAGCCGTCCAAACCTTCAGACGCTCTCCTCTCCCGAGCCCCTGTGGGCCTGACGCTGCTGTGAGCGGACGGCAGAGGGCGTCTCTCAGCACGCAGCAGGCTGGCCAAGCCTCAGTGACTACCTGCCTCTGTTCCAGCGGGGGTCTGCTCCTGTCTCCATGACGACCTGGAGCCTGTTCTGTTCAGTGGGGCTTGACATTCAGTGTGTAGCCGGAGAAGGATGCAGAGGAGCCACACAACAGATGCACTTCTCTCAGCAGGATGCTCTGCTCCTCCCTGGTGCAGCCTGAGAGCTTGTCAGACGATGATGAGAGTCCCCTTGGTTCGTTTTTTTGCTGCTTTTTTCGTCTCGTCTACGCCGGCTATACCCATTTCTGTGACAACCTGTCTCCCCTGTCTCCTTGGCTAGTTACTTATTTCAGCCTCCTCTTTTTTTCTTTTTCTTAAAGTACGTGCTCCTGTCTGTGTGTGACTGGCTGCTTCTGTCTCTATCCCGCAGCTGGACATGAATTAATCATGAGGACACAAGGCTTCTCTGTTCTTATAACAAAGCTGTGACATCACCACATCACACACACTCGCACACTGGACTTGTAGATATCTAGGCATAAGTCTGCACAACGCACTCACACACCATGCATGAGTGCTTTTTAGGTACTACATCCTGCGAATAGTCTTTATCAATAAGTAAAGTCTTCAGGTTTTCACTGCCAGCAATCCAGAGCACCAGCTATGAAAAGCACTTAAATCTATTTTAAACATAGCTGGACTCTGTAGCAACAGATTCCTGTACACAAGTCATATGAAAAGCTTGTGAAATATCTTTCTTTTAATCTCACTGTATGAGTGTGTGTTTGTGTGTGTGTATGTGTGTGTGTGTGTGTGTGTGTGTGTCTGTGTGAAAGTCCAAGGCCATGCTGTTATTGTCATTGCTCTGCTTTCTATATTAATAAATAACAGTCTTGGCCCTGCACCTGTCTCGGCTCATTTTTAATTTTTCACAGATGACAATCTACTCTTACAACATGAAACAACCTCGCCTGCAGGAATGACATTTTTCAAATAAGATGAGATGATGTTTTAGGCCACAGATTTAAAATCTCAGGTCCTGTCGGCTTAGCCTACATTTCCATAAACCCCATCCCGTCGTCTTATCTTTAAAAAAACAACAAAAAAAACCAGAAAAATCCCAGAAAGGCTGATAGCCACTTGCAGGAACAGGCCTGCTGTTGCAATAGGCTGCTTTCTTTCTACAACAGTCAATGCATGCAATAACAACAAAAACTGACACTGATTTAACTGAGATCCCCTCTCATTTTGTCCACTGTCATAGTCCTGATTTACCTTGGCAACGCACCAACTGAAGTGGCATGTTCTATAAGCAACCCACAGGCGTGGATCACATTTGATCAGACAAGAGCCTTTTTTTGATCATTGCCCCCATCTGTCTGACTCCATCCCACCCTCCACGAGCGGAGGAAGCTAGGACAGATGAAGCGACAATGGCAATATGAATGCAAAGCCAGCCTCACACTGACACCGCTCATGCAGCCGCTGAATGTGTGCAGATGCAACATTACCTATTCCGGCTGCTCCTCCGCGCCGTGCACTCCGGCCCCAAAAAGGGGGACGATTAGCTGCGGGACCTCAATCACGCATTCACCGCAACGGCCCGTTCCGCAAAACCGCACGAAAACGCCCCCGTGCCTTTGGCGGCGTTGGCTCCGCCCACCGCTGTCCGTCAAAAGTGCTGGGCGGGGCCTGCGGCTGTCAATCCAGAGCAGAGTCGGGGGTGGCCTCCAAATCGCCTGCTCCAAAAAAATCCCACAAATTTGATTTTTGGACCCGATCAGCTCTTATAAAATGTGATGTTGTAACATTTTTCTAGTTTCAATACAAGCAAAAGATATCTGGAATGTTGTATTTTTTCTCTCTCGATAGGCTTTCAAGTATGCAATGTTGCATTCATTGACCAACTGAAATTGTCACGCTGATGAGTGATTATATGATAGTCTACTTAAATTAAATGTTTTACTTTAAGAAAAAAAAAGTTTTAGTTTGTCATTTGAGATTTGATCAAAATCCGAGTTAGATTGTAATGCTTTTTTAGATCATAATAGTTGAAATAGTAGGCATTTCATTGCTGCTATGAACATCTTTATATTTTTGCATACATTATTTTAAAGACATAATTTAAAAAGGGTTATATAGCCTACTATAACTATTTCAGTTATGTATTATTATTATTATTATTGTTCTTCTTATTATGTGCATTTTTAAAATTAGTTAAGATAAAGATAGTTAACAAAAACATAAAATCTATCAGATTACATTGACTAAACAGTATTGTATATACAGTGGTTAAAGTGAGCTCCACCTCCAACTACTAAAGCATTAAAATGCTGCTGACATATCGATGCATCATCAATAAAAATGCGTACAAAATGTATAATGACTATATTTAGTTTTGACACGTTATAGGAACATATTGCTGAAAACACTTACCTTTTCTCTTCATTAGTTTGATTTAAAACGTCCAGATAATGCTTTTAATAAAACCATAAAGTAAATCCGCAATGAGCTGAGTTCTGTCTAAAGCGTCAGTATATTTTGTATCCATGAAATAATTTTGCATGGCTGGTGTGTTCCGATTTTTTTTTTCTTTTTGTCACAAAAGACTTGACGAGGCTGTTAGAAACGAGCAGGCATCGCTCAGGACGACTAAAAACACAGGGTCCTCGGTTGAAGGACCTCGCGGACATGTAAACAAAAAAAATGTTGCGCTTATAACGTACCACCATCGATATTTGTCGAATTAATCTTAATTACAACGTGTAATTGATTACAAAGCGATGGCCGAGGAGACTGACCTGGAGAGGTATGTAGCTATTTTGCGGTTTATGCTCAGTTACCGTGTTTTACAGCCGCTGTTAGCATGCTCCTAGCTAGTTTTCCTCCTGAAACGCGTACCACGCCTCCGTCATTAGGGAGGGATATTTCTGGCAGACAGCTGTTGTGCTTGTTGTGTTGTGCTATCATACGGGTATGAGTGTGTAGTGGTTGTAAGGAAGCCCTGTCATTAGCTGTATGTGCTCTGACGTTAAAGGTCGGCTAAATCAGTGAGTCTCCTCTGTTGAGATTCTGCTGATTCAGCAGCTCGGGTCAAACGAGGACACTGCCGCTGCCCCTCATTCACTCACTAATGATTCACTTTCTCCTTTACACTCTGCTTCACTCTGTTTTCTCTCACTTGATTAAATTATCCTCCCCTTGGCTCCCCCTTGGGGTTTCGTGCCATCTTTGTCCTCAATTTCTCCCTCATTCACATGACTCGTGTTGTGATTTGTCTTTAGACGGGCGATAGAGGAGCTCCTCAAGGAGACAGACAGGGCTCGGGTGAGAGCAGAGACCATGGGCCCTGCAGGATGGTGAGCACTATGTTGGTCATGCCATCTGTATCAACATGTACGCATCTGTCATCTGTCATCTGTGGACACTAGACTTACTTATCAGCTTAGCTGGGGCAATTTTTGTTCTTTGCTCCAGCATCAGTGTGTTTATATCTGGTCTGTGCACAGTTGGTCTTGTTTGTATGCTATATTCTCAGTTACTGTATTTATTTAAGATTCGACAATACTAACAAGAAACACTGAACAAACACCACAATAACTCTAAAGTGCAAAGGATAGCTTGACATTTTCACTGTAGCTAAAATCAACTTATTTAGCTACTAATTTCTAAAACATTTTTATTTAGAAATAACAATACAATCTACAATGATAACCACTTTTTGTAGTGGATTACCCATTAAATCAACTGTTCTTCCCCAGAGTATCCTTCTATTGAGCTAATATGATAGTGCTGTTCTATATTCCTGTATTTGGGCACTGTTACAGTGACATATATCCAGTATATATAACATTAAAAAACAAGACATTTCAGTCACAGAAAACAGGAACACTTATTAATACAGTGACAAATATTATCAAGCAAGCAAGTTGAATATTAAGTCCCTCAGATTCTCTAAGGTCAGTTTGTGTTTTATTTCATTCTAGTTGCACAGTGTTCACTACTAAAAAACAGTCCTTTCCAGTTGGTATGGGTAAGATCATAGTCAGGATTTAGAAATATGGAGGTCATTCATGTCCATTTTTAATTTTTAATTTATCCTGTTACTTTATCCTTTACTATACAGTAGGCACAAAACGTCTGAGACCACTGGTCAAAATATGTCTATTAATCTATATTTGTTTCAAATGTAATAATATTTTTTCAAGAAATGAAAGTTCGAAAAGTTGGAAGAATATTTTTGTATTTGGTATTTACCCCTTTCAGAACCTTAATCAGCATTGCTTTATTGTCCCACAAACGGGGAAATTTGTTTGCCACAGCAGCCAAAGGACAGAATATTACAAAAAACAATAACAATAGTAAAAAATAAACAATATAATTAAAAAGGTAAGAAATAGAATAGACTCGTATATACATCTAAAAATGATATTGTACAAAACTTTAATGACAGCATTGAACTCAAGTGCATTCTGTAAGATTAAAAAGTAGACATACCAAATACTAAGATATTCTGAAATTCATGGACATTTTACAAAGATCCCACTTTCACAACAAATTGTTTTTGTGTTTTGATTTGTGCCCTCAGATTTTTTGACCCTTCTGAGTCATGTCTGCACAATTGTAATCTGGTATTGGGCTTGGTAAACAAGGCCTTTAAATTATAGGGCATGCCGATGCCTTCTGGAAGACCACCCACAGGTCTGAGTCATAACAAGTGTAACCTGACTTGTAACACTGTTAAAACATCTGTGTGTTCACTCCCCTGTCAGGTTGAAGTGTCCCCTGCGGAGCACCAACAAGCGCTTCCTCCTCAACACCCTGCGCTCCACCGGCCTGCAGCGGC
>OMLP01025853.1:0-12854 GCA_900302685.1 Spondyliosoma cantharus | reverse complement strand
CTGCATTTTTTTTTTTTTAAACTTATGCAAATAGCTTTCACACAGCTAACATGGGAAATAGCAGCATTTCACACCGAGTCAAAAGAGGAGATGGGAGCGCACATTGTGTTGGCGCATTAAAGCGACTGTGCTGAATACTATAATACACAGTGTCACTCTCTAAGTGTGATGTGCTCCTTGAGAATGTGACATTTGCTGACCCACGTTAAAGGAGGTATTCTCAGGGTGGGCACCGCGTGACCCTGAGAGCAAAATGGGAGTTTTGTCTGAAATGTTGCTTCAGATGAAGCAAAATGTGATTAATAATCCATTAGTAGAGGACGTGCCAGTGTTGCAAAGTGGAGGCAAACAACAGATGAGATGCAATGGTACAATGAGGTTAGCTGGAACATATTGAGGGTAGAACGGGCTGCATGCATGATGTGTTTGTTCAGACAGATTTGGTCTTAGTTGGTCCCTCGGTTGGGAGATATTCATGAAAGTGCTCTTTTTCTGAGCAAAAACCTCTCCTTTGTGTGCATGCTAACAGTCTCTGCCGAATCCGCCTGCAGAACATTCTGCTTGACTGTCTGACTGATTGATAACCTTTATTAAAGACTTGAGTTAATGAAATTGAAGCACAGATTGTCAAGTGAGAAATGAAACAAAAGAAAAGCCGCAACAGTTAAAGACCAGTTATGTTAAACTGCAAATTTAAAGGTGCAATTTGTAGAATATGGCCAGAATTCAAAGGTAGCTCCAAATACATAGGTGGCTGCAGATCAAGTAAGTGACAACTGCTACTCGTTGCTACCAATCCCAGGAAACACTTCAGCACATTCCATGATGTCTTTGCCATTACGTCAACACTGTTATTTCTCTACACTCTGTCAATATTGTTAGTTCATTATTTTAACGTTTTTATATATATATACACATCTTATGAATACAAACTTTTTTTTAAGAGCCAGCTTAGAAATCAGCTAAATATACAGACAGTACAGTAGCGAGATAGTAGACTGTGAAATAGAACTGTGTAAATAAATAAATATGAGTACTGTCCAATGGAACCAGCCAACGTTATCGTACAGGAGACAGTGATACGCAGTTATTGCCTGTATCAAAGCGCCGTGCAGAGTGAGCTGCGGCCAGTCCGAGCATGCTCTAGGCATTTTTAGATTTAAAGCCAATAACTGAGCAAACGCAAATAAACAGCCAATCACTCACTTTTAATTATCAATGTCCACAAAGTGTAACAGTTCCAATTAGCCTGATGTTACCTGAGACATCTCAGTGTGGGAGCGGAACAATGCTCGCACAGGATAACAACACACCTCCATACCCGCTATTTATAATTAAACTTTGCTGGATGTAAATGATGAAAGACTGAATGCAGCAAAACAGAATCTGAGGCAAAACTTGTGCAGAATGTCAGCAGAGCTGAGAGGTGGATTCCAGCACCCTGTGTAGTTTGTTACTTGGCCCAACCACTGTGTCAGCACCGCGGACAGCTCCACTGCTCTGAGACGCCTTCAGGACGGCAGGAGAAGACCGCATGCACACACCAGCCACAACATCACAGACGTCCTCCTGCCTCCGGGCTCATTATCAAAACCAGTTAGCAGAAAATTCATTATCAGCGCCTGCATCGCGGACGGCAACAGAAACATCGACTGTTTCATCAAATCCAGTCGCACCAGATAAATTGTTCCCTTTTGCCACATCTTGTCACAGATGAAACCTCAGCTCTTTTTGCTGCTGCTCTAGAAGCCTGATGCCTGCTTCAGAAAATGGCGAATATGGTTTGAAAAGGATCAGACAGTTAAATCAGGTGAATTGGTGCTGTGATAAAGATAGCCCATTGTACAAATTGGCCCAAAGACAAAACTAAATAGTGTTTTTGAGCACTTCGGTGCTCTAATGGAGCATTTACCTGTGCCCCATTACAGTCTCTCACAAAAGACCACCATTACGTGCAGACAATACATCTGGGCGGGTAATAGATTTTGGATCACTGCACTGCTGTCAAAAGAAAGGAATGTGTTCAGGGATGTGCGCGTACCTCACAGCTGAACTACATGCATGCACACGTAAGTCGGTGTGCTTGTTGTTATACATCTTGGGAAGACAACTCAGTTTTCACTGAAAGGAAGAGGAAGACAGCTGTGTCTGCCGTCTCTTTTTAACCGCGCTGCTCTCTGATCCGTGGAGTGCTTGGGCTGCAGTATTTTGGGGGGCAGAGTACAAGGCGGGTCGGAATTCTGTCCACAAAGCAGCACAGGTCTGCGAGACCTGGCAGCACTATTGATTGAACTTCTGAGACGGCACATCCAAAACGTGAGGGACATGCTAAGAGCCAGCAGGTGAGCAGGGGAGGAGATATGTGCCCGTTTATGTGGAGGAGAGAAAGAAACAAAGAGATGCTGCCGCGCATAGGTGTTGCTCAATCGAGGCCGAATGTCGGGAAGATTCAAGAGAGCGGGAGGCGGAAAATGCACAGGGTGTGCATGTGTGTGGAAAACAAATTGGTGTGGCGTTGGGGAAATGACACTTGGCTGAAACAAAATTGTGTAAAGCAGATTATATAATGCATCACAAATGTCAGTCGACCAAAAATAGCCATGATAAGGCGAAAAAAAAGCAAACTAAGTAAATGAATAAATGTGATCTCAGTCACTTTGATTATTCTTATTTCAAAATATGTCCTCAGACGTTTTATATGAATGATTGTTTACATCTGACCTTTCCTTAGCAAGTTGCAGCCATTCATGACAATGTTATCCTCCGCGTTTTTCAGTGACTAACAGGTATAATCCTTGATTTACTTTACTGACCGTGTGGATAAAGTTCAGGCAGCACATAGAAAGTGTAGCCCCTGAATGCCCAAACAAGACACCGTGTTAAAGCTTATTGAAGGGATTAGTGCTTCAAAAGTTATGAAGTATTTTCAAACAACAGCCATTTCTTTAGCTTTTCACTATTCGTGGATGAATGGGATGAGGGGCAGAGGCAGCTAACAAAGACTCATTTACTTTTCTTACAGTTTGCACAACAAGTGAAAGTAAGAAGAGAAAGGCGATGCACGGGAGACAAGATGGGTCATTGAGCCATCAAAAGTAGGAGAGATAGCGGGGGTTGTAGATTTGGAAAATTATGAGCGAAAACTTGGCTGAGAAATCTATTCAGCTACATTGATTCTGTTCCTTTTATTTCTTCTGCTTATTTGATTTTTTTTTTGTACTGTCTTTCTATCAATGATCTACAGAGAACACGAAAGCCTTGGCCCCTGAGGAATATTCTCTTCTCAATATGGAAGCTGTGAGCACAGGTATATATATATATAAGAGTCATATATCACAGAATGTAATCCGTGCTGTCAGAGTATGGGGCGCCCAAACAATGTTTTCTTATTATGATACCATTAGCTATTGATTTCAATGTCTTGTATGATCGCCCGTTTCTCCCGCTCGTCGTGTGTTGCTCAGTATGCAGCGTCGGTGTGAGCAGCAGAGACCAGCCTCTGCCCTTTTTTCATCTGGGCTCGGGAAGGCTTCACTCGAGCCCTCAGTCAGTCAGTCAAGCAGCCGAGTGCATCGGAGAGGAAGAGCAAGGTAACCTGGAGCTGATGCCTATTCTTCAAGAGGAAACAGAAGGACGCCACACAAACTGGCTGTACAATTTAGAACGGCATACTGTACATCCAGGCTGGGGTACTTTGTTTATGACCCCAAAAGACACGATTACTACTACCATGAATCTAAAAGGCAGGAATTTGGAGTAAAGGCGCGGATTTATCTTATACAACTCAATTAACAAAGTCAAGAAACTTTGAAAGGTTGAAATATTGGAGCTGATTAAACCTTAGCATGCCCTGGGAAAGTCAGAATTGAAAAGGTCAGCAGCTTTTGAGTTTCAACAACACTGTTTCTTTGACTTGCTTTAAACTCAAATGGTTGTTATCACCTGGAGCACAAGGTATTGTGAATTAATTGCTCTGTCTTGAGTTTTTTTTCCCCTCTCTCAACATTGTTACTGGTGCCATCTTTTCTTCCACCTCTCCCGGAGGTTCAGAGATCCTTGAAATTGACATTATGCAGCCTTCTAAGCTTCCCCTCCTGGGTTCACTTCTCATCCCTCTTTCCTTTCCTACCGACGGTTCTTCTTAATAGCATGTGCTTAACATAAGGAAAGGGGACATATGGAAATTAAAGGTACCCAAAGTGGGCCATCAATTTTCCCTGCGCTCCGCTGATTTATTTACATCACTGAGATATGTCATTGAAGAAACATTCATAAATTGCGTCCTAATCAGACACGTCTGAAGGATTGACGAGGCATCAGCCAGCAGGGAGCTGAGTGTCTCTTTGATTGATCTGTTAATTTCTCCTGCACTAAGATTCCTCGCATGGTTTGACCCACTTTGATATATGTACTCTTTTGAATCTGCAGGATATGTCTACGAGGGGGGAAGCCAGAGAAAATGGCCGCCCTGCTGGCTTGATTTCCAGGCCCTCAGATTTCATTGTCAAAGATCGATTAAGCTCTCCTTTCGACTACCTCCGCTGCTTTGGCACCTGTAAGTGCCCGATGGGAAGCTGAGAGCGAGCGCTTGGCTTTTTCATCCTCTGCTTTCAAAGCCAACCCCCAGCTTGGAAGTGCTGAAGGTTTTCATTCGCATCCTGACTGAGGTAAATATGCAGGTCGCTCTGTTTCAAATTTCTGGTTTCCTCGTGAGGGAACTGCCAACCCCCCAGCTTGCTGCTGCAGTGATGAAAGGCAGACAAATGCAGAATGAGGAGTTGAGGTTACGGGAGTTGTTCAGATGAGTTTGCCCAGGGTGGATGTTTGGTGAGAAACGTATGGCAAGGAACAAAGAGAGAAGGAGAGTTGAGCACAGACATGTGATGTAATTATAGAGACCTAACAAAGTTATATTTACACCCCTTATACCCAAAAGAGCTACCTGTTTTAGCTAGCTTCATTGCTCTGTCGTCGGCACGGCAACGAGTCTGCTACTTTGGTCCAGACTGAAATATTTAACAATATTGGGTGGATTGTCGAGACATTTTCAACTGGGGCCAGGAGCATGTTAGCATGCTGAAATTAGCCTTCTGCGAGGCTACACCTGCTACACATGCTGGCTGTAGGTGCTTATCAATTAGCATTAGCCATTTTTCCCGGAGTCACAAAGCTATGACATTTCAAAACCTTGATTGGTTAGTTGCAATGACCGTCCTGGAGCTACATTAATTATGACATTCCAGGAGCGACACCGACGCGGCGATACCAGATCACGGCATACTGCAAAGTGACCGTAAAATGTGTTCTTCACTCTTTAAAGCCTCCTGAAAAAAAATCCCCAAAAGGCATGTAGTTGGTTCCATGGTATGTTCACCACTCTCATTCTCACACAGGCTCACAATGCAATGTTTCAGACTACATAGATGAAACAGTTACAGTCATGGGACTCTGCATGTGCCCCAGAGCATCAGTGGTGATGCATGTAGTCCAAAATCTTGATTAACTGCTTATTTTAAAGTAAGCTATGAAAGAAATAGACCTTTTTTTTTTTTTTTTTAATCATGTAAGGTTTAATGAATGAGAGAGGGGTCTTTATATAAATATGTCTTCTTTTTTGTCTACAAAGGGACATCAATCTCACCGGCTCATTCCACTAATGCACAAACTGGAGACTTCCGACTGAATGGATTCCAATGCAGGTTTTGCTGTGTAGCTCTCACTTTGTGTCACTGCCTACTGTGTTGTGTGGTCCATCACTAATAAATACTTGAGTAGTGTGTACGGCCCACTCGCCCAGAACAATTTCTCTTGGGGGAGGCACTTTTGATTACAGCATAAAACCCAGTGGAAGCTGGAATTAATTGAACAAATATATTTTTTTTCTCCTCAGTCTGAAAATCACACAAAACACAACAATAACAAAAATAGCGTGGGCTATGCATCAGTCAGCCACATTTTAAAAGCACATACAGTTTTTTTTCCACTCTAACATTTCAATTATCATTTGTAAAACTGGGTCAAACAAAAGGTTCACGCGTCAGACACGTCGGAGAAAAAAAAATCTCGGTTGCGCGGACCTCCTCGTGTCAGAATCTGCTGCAACTGTGTATCTCTGCCAACATTTCCGTGTGCTCACAGTAGTGCTGCAGAGAAGAAAACACATGCGGGCACAGTTGGTGGATGCATGCCTATTAAACCCGACTCCTTCCTATACTGACTTCCTCGTCTGAAGGAGTAGCCAGCCAGAGGAAAGGCATGCTGGGAGGAAAAGGCTCCCTGAGGTGGCTCTTGGCTAACTTGATAATGGCACATCTCGCTTGTGCACATAAACACACGGACTGGAGTTTGGAGCTTGACAACAATACGGCAAAAAATGTTCCCGTGTAATGGAGGACATGATGGTGTCTGGAGATGGATCTGGGGGCGGCCCCTCTTCAACCACCACCAGATCTTCTTGGTGGATAATATAAAGAACTGCTTGCCAACACAGACAGATGGAGACGGAAAGAGAGGACGGCGGAAAGGGGAAAAAGACAGAGTGAAAAGAGAGAGAGAGTGCGACCACTCGTAGGAGGCTGGCTCATGGGGTTACTGCTGTCTGTCTTTGCTGGCACACGCATTTGTCCTGACGGAGGTGAAAGCCTGGCGAGGATCTGCAGAGCGAAGCCTTTTGGTTACCAGGCAGCGTTTTCTTTTTTTTTTCACCAATGTAGCAGATCATTTTTACAACACTGCAACCAACACACTGTGCGCCATAAAGTGTTTCATTTCAGTGTGTTCGCAGACGGCACCTGTTTGCATTCTGTTTGTGTAATTGTTTGCTGCGCTGAAACCCAGAGAACAAGCGAATGATTTGTTAGCGGTTATTGTGCTGTGATAATAGTATAATAGAAGTGTTACTTCTGCGAGATGGTTCACTTAAACAATAAACCTCTCGCAGCGAGCCACTCGGATGAAATATTGATCAGTGTAGACAGAAAAGTGGCCATATTTTCCTCTCGCTTGTTGATATTTCTTCCCCAAAGTTTCAAATCCTGCTTTATAAGTAAAATAAATGCGCTCCATTTTTTGAGGCAGTTAGCCGTGAAACACTGCGTGGTTCGGAAAGCATTCCTGCTTATATAAAGTGTACGTGGTGCCGGTAATGAGTTACACCAACTTCTTCACCTTTGACACACTGGATTAGGATACTGGTTAGACACATCAAACAATCCAATTACTCCAGCAGCCTTATCAGGCCTGAACACTACCGCAATATGTTCTCTGAGCTTCCCACTTGTCCATATCTCATGTTAAATTATCTCCGATTGAGATGAAGTATTTCCCTGACAGATGCCAGTCTAATTGAGTGTCGCGGCTCCAGTTGGTGGGTTGGTAACTTGGCTCCATGCCCCTCTCTGCCTCTGCATGATGCTGCAGAAAAGAAACGGCACTCGAACAGAAGCACAAATACATTCTTTGTTGTTTTCCTTTCACTTCTTGTTCCCCCTTTTACAGAGGCAGCAACCTCTAAATCGTTCGCCTGGCGGGTTAATGTCTTCGTGTGCACACTCCTGTCAATTGAATGAATGCGAGTACAGCGGATTCTGTTCGCCATCACCATGCTCATCACCGTCCACTGATCCAATTATTGTGCAGAGCCCCACAAATAAGAATCAGTATGGCTGCTGCATCTATTAGATGCCATCAGGCTCCATTTTCATTATATACAGTATGCTCCCACCAGGCCGTGCTATTCATAAACATTACATCTGTTTGCATTGTTATTCAGATGACACGCGTCATCCTGCACTCCTCCATCTCTACTGTCCCTCACTGTCTGGATGTCACGCAATTACCTCCAACTGACTGACGGAAATGTGACACTGTTATTAATATTAACAAAAATCTGTGTCTCTGTCTCGAAGCCTGTTAATAAAAAAAAATAAAAAATGGGGTGACTAAAGACCCATTCACATGGGACCGCACATGATTTATAAATCACCGCCTCAAGTCTCGGCTTCTTGTGGCACATTCACACAGTATAAGCAAAGTCTGATTTTACTCTTTGAAGTCATTTAGGTGACGTAACAGATGCTTTGTGGCTGTGCTTGAATATGACAACCTTTTGTTGCTCCGGACCTTCGCCAAGTCAATCTCAAAGCTGGCGACTGCTGTTCAAGCTAATTTAGTCATAGTCAAATATCGTCTGACGGCAGACAACACGTTTCAAAAGAAATGCAACCCCAGATCACTAACACGCCGACTCGCACAGGACCTCTGCGTTTGTCGAACCATTGTAGATTATACGAGGTGGAATATTAATTTTATTAATTATGGACGAGGCGGAGTCACACAGGCTTAAGATCACAGATGTCCTCGGCAATTATTTTTCACATATTCTTCTGAATAAATGAGAACTCTGATCTGCTGGTGGCGCTAGAGGAATAGTCAGTACAACAAATGTCTGTACAATATTTAATGGCAATCCATATTTAATGACACAGTTCAGTCTGGATCAACACTGTGTGTCTGAAGACGCCCACCTGTCTGTAGGTTGCCATGGTGCTCTACTGGGTCTCCAACTTGAGGTTGTGGGTCCAAATCCTGATTCTATTTTAAGATGTTTGTACTTAAATGAAGACTTTAAAATATTCAGTGTATTTCACTTATTACTGTGGTGCGGTATCAAGATGTGTGTGATGAGTCAAATGTGATCTCAAACCCAGCAACTTATTTTTAAATAAATGTATTTCAAGCCTTTGAACACATATCAGAGCCAACTTATTTCTGGACTAGAACCAACTTACTTTCAGATTTATTCAAGTGAAATGATCCTCCTGCAGTGTCAGATACAAATCAGTAGTAGAGTTGAACTTCTCCAGAGGGTAATTCCAGTTTATCATAACTTGGATCTGATTGCTAAACTTTTGGCTGTCTCGTCTAATCTTGCTGGCAATAAAACATGAGATATTCTTTGTTTTTCCAATCATCAGCAAACTCCATGCAAACACCCAAAACAACAATCAAATAAACTGTAACTGCATGTTTATCCAAAGCCTGGTGTTTTTTTTTTTTCTTTCCTCTGTGCCATAGAGCCCCATCTTTGTTCAAAAACTATTAAAACACATCAACGAGCCTCAGTGTTGTTGCACTGGGTGACATGATCCTTCATTACAATATTCTTAATTAACCCGACATACCCCTTGCTGTTGTTCTAAATACTCACCAGCAAACCCCATCTGCAGCGTTGAAAAAAATCCTTAAAAGCTCGACTGTATTCACTGCTTGAGTAACATTTATTAAAAATAAAAATAAAAACTAAAAATGGGACACTACAGAGCCCCTTATCAATGAAACATGTATCCGTGAGTCATTTCTGAAGACTTATGTCTGGAGTAGGTCAGTCAGCCTGGGGCTGGGTGTCAAAGACAGTCATTAGACATGATCCTTTAATTTCTGAGGCTCAAGAACCATAGGCAGATAATAAGACAATGGACCCCTGGGCACCGGCGCACAAAAGAGGTTCACCGGCTTGTATCCAACAGCGCAATAACAAAATTCACTTGTGACCCAACAGGATTTACAGCACACATACACCGAGTTAACGCCAACAGCATATTAACTAAGACACCCATCCACCTGCACCGCAACAGGATTTACAGCACAGAAGAACTCAAAGCCAACAGCGCAATATCTGGAAATGAATTCCGTATCGCAACAACAGAGGATTTACAGCACAGGTCCGCTCAGTTAGAGCATCCAACCTACACCGCGAGGAAAAGTACACCGAGAACTTTAAGCCATCTGTTACTGTCAACCTTAATGACATGAATGACAAAGCCCTTCGACTGCGCAACGAAAATGCAAAGTTAATGACAGCGACTTCACCCGGAGGCTCTGGCTTCTGGCTGGTCAGGTTGGGTGGTGGAAACATGCCACTGGCAGTGATTGGCTCAAAGTCGGATGCTCTTAACATCCAAAAACCTGCAATTTCTTCTCCGGGGCAGATGGATGTATTTCTGTCATCGGTAATACGTGTTCCAGTTAAAAAGCAAAAACGACGTGAAATATGAGGGAGCTGCTGGGAAGAAACACGATCAGTCAGACAATCCATCAACCCGACGGATCAATCCAAATTATTTTGAAGAGAAATAAAGGTGGAGGTTGAAGTCATTACCAGAACTGTCTGTTGTGAGCGCCCAGGACAGTTTAATTTGTTTTGCTGTCGTTTTGTGCACACTTTTTTTCCAGAGCGAGGACGGATTATTCCTGACATCCTCCGAATCAAGTGGTTTAGACAATACGACTTCACTGCTAGCAGTCTCACCAAGACATCAAAAATGTATTCTATGTTTTTTTTTAATGTGCCGTGTCTTTCTCCTTTGCCATAGCGTTGTTTACAAGGGGGCGCCCTGTACGCATCCGAAGGTGGCTGCATACTGCCTGCCTACTCACAAGACAAACAGAAACAGTGCAACACAATGCAACTTATTTGAAAATGGAACTGCTCAATGGTTTAATTACAAAACGAATGCATTGTTTTACCTGTTACGGCAAAAAAGTATCCTGAGTACTATTTAATGTGTCACCTCCAACACTCCATATAGGTGATAGGCAAAACCATGAAAATAAGGCCTAAATTGAATAATCCTTGATTTGTCAGCAAGTCATTAAAGTTCACATTCCCAAATTGTCTTCAAAGCCAACTATTCCACCACGGTTTGGACCTCAATAAAAAGAAGGTGTATATTTGACTGCAGATTAAGGTTCACAGCTGGAGGTCTGGTGATCATCTCTAGAAAAAGCATTGCATACTATTTCAAGGTTTCTCTCCCCTGTCCCCGGTCATGCACTTCAGGATATTGTCAACACTAAAAAAAATGAAATAAGCTCACGCTGACTGATTCCTCTGAATATTAGAGACTCAGGCAGCCATGATTTCTCCCCTCCACGTCATCAGTCTGATCAGCTTCTGTAGAAACTGCTCACACGCATCTGTCAGTCACGTACAAGATATCGTTTGGGTTTTATGGGTTGCTCTGGCTTCAGGTGGAAAAATAACAGAGCAAGTCAGGTTACATTTGTGTGAGAGACAGCCTGAAGTGGCGCATCACATTAAGTCTAAATGCTAGGTGACAGGCTGGGTCTGAGATGAAAAGGCAATAAAAGGTGAATGCTTCTCTTCTTCGTGGACATCTGGACATCACTTGCCTGACAGCTAGCAAAAAGCTCTTATTATTTTTGGGCTTGGTAATCTTTGCCTGCTGCCTGGCCAAAAGTTCAAATCTGTCACTTATGACAAGAAAATAAAACTGCAACGGAGTTGGAATTGCATTTGAAAATATCCTCTGATTTCAATATAAAAATGTCACTGCATTCTTCAGCTTCAAAAACAGGGCTGAAGCATGGAGATGTGCTCAGCAGATGACTTTTTGCTTTTAGAGGAAACTATCACGTTGAGTGATCACTGATGTGGAAACCAGAAAATGTGCTATTCTTCCACTAAACCTTTGAAACTTTCAGGATGATGACGCCTTCTTGATTTCATGTTTTGACTTACCCTAACCCACCTTTGAAAAAAGTTCGACATTTTAAACCACAGTTTTTGAGGGAAGGAAACCATTTGATACTGCAGGTATCGTGCTATTATTGTCACAATATTTCAAGAGAGAAGAAAATCTCAGGGTTGACATTTCCCATCGCAGCAGTTGACTGACATTTGACATTTCACGGATCCAGTCGTGGTGACGGTGGATAAACGTACGTGCAAAAACCTCACAGCATTACGTTGTCCTGTAACCTCGCCATCTCATTCATTTCACTATGATTCGAAACATGACACGATGTAATTTACAGAAAATTGGGAAAAGGAAATGAAAATATATGTACATGTCCATCCATTACCGTTATGCGGATATAAGGATCGTTTCACTGAAATAAAGTGTAAGTGGTACTAATTCTGAGCATTAAACTGTTACAACAAGATGACATGATTAAAAGGCCGTCACTCAAACCTAAAACAGAGGAATACAATGTAGGATACAAAGACAGAAATATGGCATTTTTGTCTGTTTCATGCATTAATTTGAACAAAGTTACAGTGACCTCAGAATGCAGATCTGATGTTTTCATTTGTCACAATCTTTAATCCCTCAAATAAAGCAGCCACTTCAGTGAACCTTAAGCCACATGCTTCATTTCTTTTCTCAGTCAGTTTCCACTACACTTTTTTGCACTTTGCTTTGTATCGATACACCAACTTTTCCACCACAGCTAAACAAAGGATCTCTTGAATTTCCGCTCATTTTTGTTTTCAGGCACAAACTGAAAATGTGGACAAAAACAGGTGAACCGAAATTCACCAATTGGTTGACGTCAGCCCCGAAGCTGCAATTGCCTTTTTGACTGTGGGAATTGAAGCTAGATAACAAACATCGCTAGTACCCACCCTCACAGATATTGGTCCAATCAAATCAGGTGGCTGGATCCGAAATATTCAAACACTGATGAAGAGATCACTGTCATTGCAGAACGTAAAGGTCCTGCATTGTTTTTTTTTGGTTATAAAGCAGGTCTATATAAACAAAGAGGAAGTATCAAAAGGCTCAATCCTCACAGTCGAAATGCAGATACTGTGCCTTTAAACCAGCCATCAGGACCTCTGTAAGGTTATAACGATCCAAATGTAAACTTTTTCTTTTAGACACCCAAAATAATAAAATGAAATCTGAACATGAGCATTTTATGGGACCTTTACATTTCTTCTGTCCCAATTACAATTTTCACGAGTGAAGCCAAAACATGCACCAATCATATATACTGTGTCTGCCTGTGTGTATATACATACATACATATATATATATATATATATA
>OMLP01025844.1:0-10166 GCA_900302685.1 Spondyliosoma cantharus | reverse complement strand
ATCGAGATGAATATGAATGGATGGTAAAATTAAAAGCGGGTCAAGCTGAGCGTCAGTGGAGGATCAGCCGGCGCTCGTTCTTTCTTCCCCTCGCTGTTGCTCATTCCCTCATATTACATGTTTATATATATGTGAAAACAGAACGCAATCGCCCGCAATAAAATGTGTTTCTGAGCCCGTGTAGCGAAATCCTTTTAAACAACCGTGTTTCACAAAGCCCGTCCACTTTCATATGTGGAGGTAGAGGCCGCCAAGCCAGTGACCGCCGTTCAAGACTGAGTTTGAACATGATATGTTTAACCTCGGGACGTCTCCAGCCGTGTTTCTGGCATCCAAAGCAGGTAGTTTAAGCAAAAACATGGTCTTTTTCTGAACCCTAACCAAGTGGTTTTGCTGTCCAAACCTTACCAGAGCATAAGAACAGTGTTGTCACAAGACAACGATGAATATCGAACCCAAAGAAACATAAAGTTGCAACATACAGTATATGGGATTTGCAGAAACGTACACTGCCAACATTTATTCTTGCAATTGGGTTGTTCATACTAAATCATGACACTATGATCTGCTTTCTCAGTCTTGTGTTGCTCCTGTTGTAAAACTGAGCTAACTGAGCTAGCTAACGTTCCAGCTCCGAAGAAGCCAATGCACAGTTTGCAGAGTTTTTACACAGCAGGTCTACTCACATCCGGGACGATGTAGTTACGATGCAGTCGTCCATCAGTCTGACAAGTTTCGTAATAGTCTAAGAATCGCATTATTTACATTACTAGACAGCACAATTAGAAGCCTGTTCGTAATGATAATGATAACAAGATATGCTTAAATAAATATCTCCAATTTTGCATTATAAGTCACACAAACGAGTGCCGAGCGCCGGGACTTCATTCATCATCAGAGCCTTTACTAAGCACGACTGGCTGGAAAGAGGCCGCGCGAGTCGTAGGATCCATATCTTGCTGCTCTGAATGAGCTAAAACGAGACACTTAAATGAATTTAAGGACGGATTTATCGTACATTACCTGCAGCCCTGACGAGGTAAACATTAAATCTGTGTTCTGTAAAGTTATACAATCACTTTAAGCGTCTGGTACGACACATTCGTACATTTCCCTCTCGACCACGAGCATCGAGCCGGTCTTCCTCGTAGTTTATAGATGCAGAACATCTCCAGACAGCCTGCAACCACATAAAAAAAAAAAAAAAACAGAAGTTGAAACTAATGCTCCTGTCTGCACCAGGCAAGAGAAAACATCCCTTTGTAAATTAGATTCAGAGCTTCAGGTAACTGCATCGAACGCTTTTTTTTTTTTTTAAAGATCGCTGAAGTTGTGCGGATCCCCCTGGCAGGCAGGGGTTACTGTCCCCCCCCCCCTCTGAATGTTCAGGTCTGACAGGTCTGGCTCGATGCCACAGACTGCCTGGATCAAAAATCTCATGGGGTCTGGCTTAGCCTCCTTTCTTTTTCCAAACCACCTCACACTTAATCCAAGCTCCATTCTGCCTCGAGGACACGGTCTCAGCTTAAAATACAGCCGAGGAGCTTTAACAATAACGCCGGGGTCGCTGACAGAGACGTCCGACAAGTGCATTTATTTTCTCAGCCCTCCTCTTGTTCCATACGTACGTGATGCATTTCATATTTAAAGACACCGTGCAGCATGATGCATTTGGGTGATCAGTTCTGGTAATTGACACATAAAGCGGATAAAGAATGTGCGCTGGCAGGCGGCGTGTAAGCATTCACTGACATATTTCGTGTGTTTGTTTTCGTTACAGATTCCAGATGTTGCGGTTTCTGTCCTTGTGCGGCACTAGATAGCTCCGCTGTTGATATTAAAGTCGAAACTTATTAAGGTTCCTTTGTGTAGCCAGAAAACAAATGCTGAGCTCTGCTTCCAAGAAGGCTGCGCACACAAGCGATGGGTTCTTTAAAGATGCAAAAGATGTAGAACAAAGATGTTTCTATTTTACATGACGGCGACGCAGATTCTTCAGATTTTTTCCAGTAATTAGTTCTTTTTAGCGGCTTTAAACATCTTCACAGTGTCGTGGACGCCGATATCACGATGTAGAATTGGATTGTACTCAGATCGCATCATTTCCATCGTAGCCAGGTGAACAGGCAGGTGTTTGTAATTCAAAATGTGTCACTATGAACCTTTTGTCTATGTTCCCATCAGTGCATCGTTGCAGAGACAGTTGAGTAAGAAAATAGCAAATTTGCCGATCGATGAGGGTTTGAAAATACTTTTTTTCCCCCAATCAAATCAAATGAAACAAAAAAAAAAAGTTCTGGTTTGCATCTTTTGCATTTCTTGTCTTCTCACTATCCATCCAACAACAATGCTGGCTGCAGGATTACACAAAAACCACTTTCGATGTGAATCCAGATCATTTCTGTCTCACTTTCTTTAACATTCCCAGAGGTATTTTTCGACATTTTCGCTAACCTCTCTGGGAATAATTCCTGGATCTTCGCCAAAAATCTCAAATTAAAGCGTTGTAGTCGCTGCGTGGCGCTGAATAACGGCCAGAGAATGTTTTTTTTTGCAGAATATTACGAGGATATCACAGTAAACTTTCACTTGTGTCACAGCGACCTTGTCCCTTGGACTCCTCGAATGTAATCAGTGCATCCTCGAGTCGTAAAAGAAATTCCCTCAAGACGTCTTTGAGATACGGGAAGGACGGATGGACCGACAACCCAGGAAACACACAGAAATGCAGACAATGATTAAAGTACTGTGTCATACATCAGATACACATACTGTATGTTGTGTTTACTACAGATGTCACTGTGCTTTGCTGACTTACCCTCGTCTGATTTTCAGCATCTTCTCAGTAGAATATTAACTGTGATTTTGGCCGGTCTTCCTCTCTGACCGCACACACGCCCAACAACCTCCACCTGAAGGGAGCCGAACGCTTCGGAAATCCCCCCCGAGCACGAACTCGTCTTGTCTCCACTGTAATTTTATCTGACGTCAAAACCCAACTTTCACTACTTCGCTTCGCTTTAATTATGTTGTTTCGGGACAAAGAACAATGTGTGTGTTCGCTGTCATGCTGAGTAATGCTGACCACTTCGGTCAGCAGTTTTTTGGTTTTTTTTTTTAAGACAATAGCGGAGTTCAGTCACTTCCAAGATATAAACTGTGTCTGGCAGTGATAGATGAATGGCACTTGGTAGAAGGAGACATGCTGTACAATAATTTGTGAGATAATTTATACAATTTATACAGTTTTCTGTAAACAGCGTGTACAAAAGGAGAGATGCCGAGAGGTGATGTTCTGGTCAGAATGAATATAAATCTGAATAAAAGAGGATTCTGGCTGCTCTGTGAAATATGATTCTGACTGAACCGGCTGTGTTTTCCTGACTGGATATAAAGTCTTGTGTTATTATGTTATTATGCTAACCGAGGCTTTGTGTTTCCCAGGTGAGCACCAGAGACCGTTGGAAGCAGCTGAAGCCTGAGACGACCTCGGCTGTGAGAACGAAGCTGTATAAGGAAAGAAACTGAGGGGAATTATAAACGTTAAGCTTTTTTTTTACTCGGCGATCTGCAGTTTTGTCTTTTTTTTGTTTCTGGCTGACGGTAAAAAAAAAAAAAAAACGTCCCTGAAAGAATTTTATCAGCTGTGCTCAATAAAGTAATTGTGATAAATGTGCTCAACGCTGTTTGTATGCAAATAGCCTCAGAAAAAAAAAAAAGTTGTGCACAATGTTTTCGCTGCTCGATGGAGAAAACCACACGGTGTGTTTTTGCCAAACAGACATGATTGAAGTCCAAGAAGACAAAGACAGTGGTGTGTGTTTCCCCTGGGGGCTGGAACACAATCTGATGCGCCTACAATGATTACAAAATATGTTAATTCTAATTACAGGAAAGTAAATGACTGACTTAAGATGTGCTTTTAACATGTGTAGTGAAGGAGAAAACATCTGGCTATACATTATATATGATTCTGGCTCGCTGCTCAGCGTGGTCGAACATTCGGAAAACATGTTTTGACACGACATGACCGTGGAAACTAACATGATCTGCTGCTCGTTGGTTGGTCGGGCCGTGCCAGCAGCTTGTAAACGCACATCGAAACTGCCGATGGGTCCCGGCGCTACAAATTAGAGCTGACGGGCCTCCAGATTCTTCTGACCACATTTAATAAAGCGTATGGCAACTCGTGGTTCTGTTGATCTACAGACATCCAGCGTGCACTTTTTCAAAAGGATTGATGTACCGCGTCAAACGCTGGCGCTCCGTCCTCCCAGTAAATGATGAAGACTCCTCTTGAAAACGTTTAAATGGCCGACGCTGCAGGAGAAAAACAATGTTTTTATTAATATGGTCAGTTCTGAGGTTTTGCTTCTGCTTCCACAACATGTTGTCCTTCAGAGTCGTGGAAAGAAAACATCCATGTTCAATCATAAAATATCAGAAAACTTTATTTCTGTTTGAACATCACCCGTGGGCTGATTTCTAGAACATTCAGTCCTATCAGCGTGCTGAAAATGCATATTTTTCATGGCTTGTAACTTATAGAATGAGCTGTCCGAAGTTCCAGATGTAAATCCTTTGACTCGAACATGAAACAACAATTTGAACCTGGCTTTGTTATACGTTTGTAAAGAAGCTCCTGAGCAGGAAGAAGGTTCGACCACCATCTCGCTGGTGTTGGGTGGAGGAGGCGACGTCAGCAGCGTAACCTTCTGTCCTGTTCTGAGACAATGTCTTTGTTCTTTATGTGTTTTCAACATCTGTATTTCTGTTTTTTTTTTTTTTATTCCACTGACGGTTGTTAACGTCTAGCAACCGTCTTTATGTTCCAAAGCATTAAGCACTGCTGTCGCTGTTATATTGTGGAAAAAATGCGCAATCTGTTTGTCGTGAGCTTTATTTTTAAAGTCCAAGAACGTAATGTTTTATTGCTACCTTTACCTCAGAGTCCGTCACGTGCAAAACTAAATCTCCAGGTTGGTAGAACAAAGCCATCTGAAGCTCAAGGCCACCGACCAAGCCGCCGTATCAGACGTGTTGGGAGTGAGAACATGATGAATCAACTGGTGGTAATATCTAAAATAAAAAAATGTTATATATGTTTAACATCTTTACCCTGTTAAAATGTAGCTTCTCCTCTTATTAAGAAAAATCTGCTTTCGTATATTAGATGATAATCGATGTGTGAAAAGCCTAAAGCGAACGGCCCTTCGTTTACATTGCGTGTATTTATAACCGGAGCTCAGTGTAGGTTGTACTACTGTAGGTCACCTGGATCCAGGCCAAGGGCAGCGTACTGTATACTGCGTAGTACTATTTCAGTGTACTTGAGCTCCCCTAAACTCCTGCACTCAGAGACACTGGAAGGAATGAGAAAATGACACCTAGGAAAACATTCCAGGAGGGGACCCTGCTCATGCTCAGGCTGGTGTCCCCGGCATTCCCCGCATGTCCGATGAAGCTGTACGAGCGTATTAGCATTCTACTGACATGGGAAGGTAACGGGACCCCGGCGGATGCCTTGGCGAGCTGCAACCAGAGCTGGTAAACATTTATTTCCAGGCATGCCGCTTCCAGAGACGGGGCCCTACATATATATTTCCGTGGAGCCTTATCTGAGGCTGTTGCGGCAAAGATAACTGACAGCTTTTTTTTTTTTAAGTCCACGCGAAGATTATACAATGGAGGAGTGTCACCGCATCCAGCCGAGAGGAGCAGCGGAGATATCAGAAGCCTGATACCGTTCGTGTGTCTGTCTTCGTTCTGAAGCTTTAACCAGCGATATAACCGCGTCGTCGTCGTCTAGTTTTTGCTGTGATTCGGCGCCGGGAACGTTTGCTATGACCTCACTTCCGGTTGAGTTGTGGCCGTCGCGTCCGTCCGACTCAACGCTCAGATCTGATGAGCTGAGAAGCGCCACGCGCTTGGTCGCTAGTGCCGTAAAGGCTAGAAAAGCTGTGCCAGTTAAATTAGAAATGCTCCGTCGAGATGTAATACCGTAATATCCAGACTATTGAGCGCACCTGAATAAAAAAAAAGTGTACATATACAGGCCGCACTCGTCTATAAGCCTCAGGTGTTCGCTTTCAGTCGGATCTGCACGGTGGAAACACCACCAAGCTTTTGTCGTCTTTTTGCATTGAGTCGGTTCTTCACGCTGCCGTCTCCAACGTCTCACCATCGATTCATCGATGCCAGGCTTACGCGCAGCAGCTCCGTTTCCTTCTTCGACGGCCAGATCTGTTGCCTTTAGCTTAAACGCTGCATTTCTTCGTGTGTTTTCCATGTGTGTGTGTGTGTGCATGATGCGCAAAACGACTGTTCAAAACACAATCAAACTAGCGTCTTCCTCGGCGCATGGGTTCAAAGCATGTGAAAAAAGTAGCGGCTTGTAGTCTGGTAATTACGGTACTTTCGTAACTGCTACTCAATAATTGATCAGATACAGGTCTGGGTGTGAACGGGATGGTGTTTTTGTCTTTGGGAGGAAGGAGAGAGGTGGCATGGTTAACGAGGTGAACACATTGCGGTCATTACTGGATGCAACAAATATCTTCAGTAACGGTAACTGGCCGCTGATGATAAAAATCCCTTTATTTCTTTTAAAAACAGTCTAATTCGTCCTGTAAGAATGAACACGAGGAACATGAGTGCAGCCCGACGGCTCAGCAGTGTGTTGACAGTGTCCGCTATCAGCCTTCTGATTCTGCCATCGACAGCAACAGAGCAGACGCAGCTTGTTTATCCATTTAGCATTTTTGGTAGTAATCCAGATAATGAACGCTCTCTCCGTTTGTTCTGCCGATCACACGTTTTCCCTCATAGTCTTTTTTTAAATCTCTCAGACTGTGTGACAACGAGCTCAGAGAAGATAGATCAACACGTGTACTTTGGCAAATCCACATTTGTGTTGTTGTATCCTACAAAAATCCACTCCGACACAGACAGAAACATGTTAGAATCGCGAAAAAAAACCCACGTTTAATGCACAGGGCTGCGAAGTTCAGCCGGGTCCTCTCAGTTCACCACTCGGCCCTACATCATATGTTTAACCTTATGTGCACTGTGCATGCATCACATTTTCCTCTCACATTTGGACCACAGTGGAATAACTTTTAATAGAAGGGATGCTCTCCAAGATTCCTGTGTGGTGAAGTTTGAGAGACAGCTTGCGCTGGATGTCAGGCAGCTCTTGAGTTTTTGACGCGGAGGGGCCGTGATCCCGGGGCCCCACGGTGTGACAGCTTCCTCATCAATCATTCCCGCATATATTCTGTCCGTAAACTTTTGACTCCTAACCCGCCCGGCCCGCGGTTGCTATCTCTTTTGTGCTGAAACATGTTTGTTTTGCTCTCGTGTTTTGGCACTTTGTCATGCCTGCTTATGGAGTTTAGAGACCCGCCGGTGACGGGAGGGCGGTCCTGGCTTTACTCAGCTGTACTTTTTTTTTTTTTTGTTCTTGTGAGGCTTTAAGGTTTAAGTGGGAGGGCTGAGCCTTTTTTTTTAGTTTTCAGGTAACTCACAGCGATGGGAAATTAACTCGGGCACACATGTTGAAAGCGCGCGCAATGCCCGATGTTTGGCTGCCGCGGATGGGGTCAATATCAAAACAAGACGCGTCGAGCGATCCGATAACGTTTGTGCGAGGAGTGAAATCAATGGGACGGTTTTCTCTCTGTGCTGATGAGCTCATGCCTCAGAGATGCCGGGGCGTCATTGTGGGAGCTCTCTCTTTTAGACAGAGAAATCCCACAGGTTTCTGATCAGGGCTTGCCAGGTTTCGATAAAGGAAGTTCCATCCCCACCCCGAGTCTCCATAGAGATCGAGCTGACTAATAAAAATAGCTTGGCTGCCCTGTTTACACAGAGTGGGATGTAGCTGTACTGTATTTCCCTTCTCTCCATCTCTCGCACACTCTCTACGTTGAAGCAATGGTTGTGATTGGACTCAGATTTTTAAGGTATTTTCAATGTAATAATCTTTGCTGCTGAGTGCACCATGTGTTGTATGTACAGTATGTGTGCGTGTACACACTACACCAGGGATCAGAGTCTAGTGGTTAGACAAAAGGCTCCAGGCAGCAGAGAAATCAAGGCCAGATGGGTCTCCACGCACTTTCAGAGTGAACTGGAATGGGCCGTAAACGTCAGGACGGAGCCGTAAAACGTCAGGGTGAGGAGACAAATAATAGGTGACAGGTGAGGGTCACGGAGGCGCAACGATCCCGTTCTTTTGTTAGAGAAAGGACAGATGTATAGGCGGCTTATCGCGCTGTGAAATATTTAATGTTGACACGTGAGCACATGTGTACGGAGAGAGCAGAGGGAAGAACGAGAGCCGTCACCCACGTTTTAGGCTCCTCTTCTCCAATTTGCAGGATGAAATCGGTTTGCGGCAGCGGATCTGATGCCGTGCGTCGATGCTGGATTAGATGCGCGATATTTAAAAGTCTACTTTGTAAGAAAGTTGATTTTTGAGGCTCTGATGCTTTGGGGTTTGCAGGACGGGTCGTCCGCCATCCCAAAGCGTTGGGAATGAGACTCAAAAATCTCTCTTCTTACAAATAGGAGCTCTAAATCAGGATTCACCTGCGACGAATTGGCCCTCACTCAATGCACCGTGTGTCAGCGCTGGAGGCGTGACAACAGGTGTATCACGTTACCTCAACGGTGTCATATTTTACGATCAGTTTATCGCTCCATTGTTGCCCAGGTAGCGTGCTGTAGTTGGCTCTGTGACCGCTGTGCACTGACAGAACGACCGTGGACTGTAGCTCCGACAGCAGCGACAGTTTATTCCGTCATTATTTTCACAGAACAACAAAAAGATCGCATAGCAACACAAACTAAATATTGACAACAGATCCGCTGTAACCTTTGCTGAGGTCTGGTGATGAGCGGTGGACTTGATTTACCAAAGAGCTGGTTGTTTGATGTCGGATAATGTTCTGTTATTTTATTGTATTCCATCGAATCATAAGTAATACATCTGTTCACACTGTGTAGCATATTTACGCATGGAACCGCTAATTCACTTAAAGGCTCCCCGCAGAGTTCTTGACCTCTGACCAGAAAATGACAGTTCATCTGAAACAATACGCAGCTCTCGTCCACGTTTTTGCAATTTAGCCTTTTTTTCTGAAACGACTTTAAAGGTTTTCATCACTCACTAACGCTTGACGTCAAAGTATGAAACTCGGTCCGGTCTCAGAGTTCATTAGAAGTGGTAGAAAGTAGAAGATTAAAGAACCAGTTTCAACTGCAACTGTTCAGCGCTGGCTGGAGAGGGCGTGCACGCCGGTGAGTGACATGATGATGGGAGTGGAGTGGGCGAGTGGAACTGATTCAATAGAAATAAATCTTACAATGGATGTTGTGACGGTTTGAGTGCAGGTGGCGACAGGTTAGCAACACCTTCGCTAGGAGGAGAAGCAGCATTTAGATCAACAGCTTTCAACCATTTGTAGTTGTGAGAAGTTTATACACTGTTGACAACCTGTCAGTTTATCGTTAGGAGGCACATATTGAAGGATGGAACATATTTAGTCTGTGTGTGTGCTATCGTGGCAAAATGTGTTCCAAGAGACACCTTTTGTAGCGAAAACTATTTTTACTACTGAGTAGTCCTGGGTCTGAGTGTCAATATGTTGATGGCTGTTAAACAGCTGTGTAAAGTAACTACATGTGGCAATTCAAGATCAGTAACTGTAGTAACATGTTAGTAACGTTAACGTTACATGTAATCCTACAGCTAACAGATTTGGCTGCTTCTTAAAAGTAATTTTGTTAAGTGAAAGCTAAAGTTTCAAACACTCTCCGTTAAGTTATGTCTTCTTAATAATAAACCAACAGCAAGATAAAGCTCGGTAGCAAGGCTAACATAAAATGTTACGTTATAATCCAGATCTTCTGCTGCTGTCTGGTAGTATGAGAATATACGCTGCTGCACCACCAGACTACGGAGCGGCTTCGCTCCTCAGACTCGACACCACCAGACTACAGAGCAGCTTCGCTCCTCAGACTCGACACCACCAGACTACGGAGCAGCTTCGCTCCTAAGACTCGGCACCACCAGACTACAGAGCAGCTTCGCTCCTCAGACTCGGCACGCCAAAAAAAAAAAAATAGTTTGAATTTTCCGACCTGCTGACGGACATTAAGAA
>OMLP01025842.1:10507-23109 GCA_900302685.1 Spondyliosoma cantharus | reverse complement strand
AAAAAAATTCTGTCCTGATATTGAGACATTTTGAGAAATTATTTGTTTTATTTCTGTTTTTTTTATCTCACTTTCTCTCTCTGGGCTTCCGTACAAATAACATCTATCCCACAAGTATCAAGAATGTAATATACCTTCAGTTACGTCACAGAAATTAGATATGTTTCAATATATTCCCAACAATCTGAAAATCTCAAGTGCATAATTATCATCAGTGTTATTACTCTCTATGTTTTCCTTCGTTTAAATGCGTTTGTGCTGGAAAACAAAACAAAAAAACTCCCTGTTTGTGAACAACACTGCTGCTGAGCCTTATGTCCATGTAAAATCAGTGAATCGTCGTCACAGCAGGCGACACCTTGTGGCCAAAGATGGGAAAAGCAGCCTTGGAGCAGAGAGAGCCTCCCATCCAAGTCTGAAGCCTGGAACAGCCTCCGTCTCTTCTCAGCTGTACTTACCACCGCGACCCTCCACAGAATATAGCGTTAAATAATAACAAAAGCAGTTCGGCAGCGAGATACTGCCTGCTGAAAGTTGTGTTTGCTTGTTTTGAATTTTCGCCGAATATTGCCATGGCGCTCATAGCAATATGGCCGCCTTTAGGGTACCTGCCTTTGGGCCTGGACCACTCAGGATGGATGACGCAGGGCCCCTCGACCAAGCCTTGGAGAACAGTTAAATGAGTCAACCATGATGCTTTAAAGTCTGCTTGTAGCTTTGTCGTGCACTTTTTTTTTAGCGATGAACTTCATTTTCTTATTGCGAATTCTGTGTGCAGCCCAGTTCCAAGACGATAAAGATGCTGCATCCTCATGTTTAAAAAGCTCCTTTCACACAAGGGATCCAGCTTTTTTTTTTAAAGACAAATAACTAACAGACAACATAAACAAGAGTTAAAGGGTAATTCTGGTATTCTTCCAGTATTCTTAAACTTGGAACCGTTGGAATTCTTCTGGATCCAAACGGACCCTTTCAAACACCGAAGTCACACAATAACACACGTAAAATTACTGTTTTTTTCAATGGAGTCTGGTGGCGACACAGTTTAAGAATACTGGAATTACCCGGAATTAAAAACACGGAGCCTCTTATTGGCTGCAAGGATCCTTTGGACCTTCATGGATTTCTGTTTTAGTCACGTCAAACCCTCGTCACGACCACCTGTGGGGGAAAGAGCTGGTGTCAGTCGAGCCTGTGTGAACGTACTAGTAGGGCCTGGAAGTCCAGGGTTGCCGGGGGCTCCAGGGAGTCCAGAGGGGCCGGGGCTGCCCTCTGTGCCGTAGCCGGGTATGCCTGGGTCACCTGCCTCTCCCTTTGGACCTGGGGTTCCAGGGAAACCTGGCCGTCCACTACCTGCGGATGTGGAAAGGGGGACAGGGCAGATGATGGATTTGGAGTCGCAGGATTTATAGATCATTAATCCGCCTCGTCTCCAGACTGTCTGTGTCTGTATATGTCACCTGAACCAAAAACACCAGTGCCTGGTTGGCCTGGAGGTCCTGAGAATCCTGGAAATCCTAGGTCACCGCGGGGACCGGGCAGGCCATTTAGACCTGGGTCACCTGGAGGTCCTGCAGCCAATCAGAGAAGAGACGGAGGTGGACTTGGAAACTCGTACATGATGAAATGATCCGTTAAGCTACTGGTTTGGATTTGGTGTGCTTGTGTTACCTTTGACAGCGGTGCCAATATCACTAACGTAAGATACAGGTCCTGGTGCTCCGGGGACTCCCTGGTCTCCCTGGCAGACACATAGAAACCGTTTAGGACAAAAGTTGTTACACTACTTCAGCTTCGACTTGTTAAACTTATATCCTAGACCGTCACGAGAAAGACAGAGCGTATCACCTCAGTTTTAGCTAATGCCTTCTCGTATCCTCAAAGAAAGGATCTTAATGACTCGGGACCAGTCTACAAGACCAGCTTCTGTTAATTTTTCTAATTCTTCGCGGCCTTTTAGATCTTCTGTAGCTGTTTTATAAAATACAATCTATCATTCATATATGAAAATCAGCTTCTCAGCTCAAGGCTATAAGAGATGCAAGCTATTAACTGTGGTACTTCCTTTCTTTTATCCTGGATTTTATTATTTTTGTGCCTTTTTTGAGCACATATCTTATTGTTCTTGGCATATATGTTCTTGGTATTTGTTGCTGAAGTCTACTCTAATCAACTTTAGAGGAAAAAGTTAATTATTTGGACACGTTTTTGCATATGAGACAATTAACGCTGCATCGCACGTCTGTATGGTAAATATAAAGTTAGCGCCACGAGTTGGTTAGCTTAACGTTAACCTAGCAAGTATAAAGAGGTAGCAGCTCACGTGGCTCGGTCCTGAGGTAAGAAACAAATCCATATCTCATTAACAATTAACATCTTACATTCAATGTGTATGAGTTAAAAACTACGGCTAGCCAGCTTCTCATTTAGCTCGCTAACTCCTTAAAACTATTCGCATAATCTAACTTTATAAATCCGTTAAACTGATTCCATTACATAAACACGGACATAAAACATTAAACATGCTAGTTAACGGCGTCATTATAAATATAAGAATATCTTATAAAGCAGTGTGGTGACATTTTCTTCATCTGCTTCTTCAGGTTAAAATCATCTAATCAACACTGGCGCCATCTGCTGGTAAAACAGAGGCGATGCGATATAAACAAATGCTCCTGATCCGTTATATCCCGAGCAGGTTTCCAACTAACAATTATGTTTACTGTCAAACAATGTTTTGATTCATTTCTTGAATAATTATGAGGATGTTTGGTCTATAAATGTCAGAAAACGGATATTCAACTCATAGATATTTAGATTACTGTCATGGCAGAGGACAGAAACCGGACAATATTCACGTTTAAGAAGCGGAAGTCAAGATGAAAATGCAACAAAATAGAGTATTTATCGCAGTCTTTATGTACCCTAAAACAAAGCTTGATTTTTTGCTGTTGATATACACTATTTTCCCACAATGCAATGCACATTTCAAGCTTCTTATGGCTGGAAAGGAAAGTAAGAAGGTGGTAAAGCAGCGCCAGGAACACATCAAAAGACTGAATATAACTATTGTTTGCCTCGTCTTTGTTAAGTCTGATTGATAAAGAATGCAATTTGATTGACACCTGACATTTTAAGCATGTTGATTGCATACTATGAATGTTAGTATATTAGATACTATATGCAGTTAGTATGCAGTGTGGAATTGGGACACAGCAAAACACTTCTTGATTTTACCTTTGGTCCTATGTATCCTGGTTGTCCGGGGTAACCTGGGCTGCCTCTGTATCCCTGTGACGGAAACAAAACTGGTTTAATTCACTGTACAGATGACTTAACATATTCACCTGTGGCCATATGATGGTATTAAATATAATAAGAAATGCTTTATTATTAGGGGGAAACTTCAATTTGTCAATACTTCCACTTACGTAAACACTGAACGGAGGATTTATGGCTTATAATACACTATTTTCGCTAAAAGAGTCGAATGCTTATAGTATAATAATTGTTTTTATTAGTGCCTCAGAATGAAATACATTTCGAATGTAGGAACAGTATTATAAAGGCCTACCGGTTGTCCTAGAACTCCAGGAGGTCCGTTAAAACCAGGAGGACCCTGTTCGGTGGAATCAAAGTAAACATCAACCACAGAGGAAGAAGGACAGCAAAAGACACATTTGATTCCAGAGGAGGAACTACTTCGTCTTTAATGTATGAAATAACTTTAATACAGTCGGCTGTTAGCTCTTACTCTTGCCCCGGGGTACCCAGGAATGCCTTTTTCTCCATATTCACCACGAAAGCCGAAAGGTCCCTGAAAACAAGTAAAGAAAAATGGCCTTAGTTGAGTTCTATAGCCAGATTTTTTTCTCACTGACCTTTCCGCATGTTCGGTATGATATTCCCAAATCACGATCATCAGCATTTCTAATTACTTGGATAGAAATGTCAACGAAAAGGTTTGGAAACACGTACGGGTCGACCAGGACCGCCGGAGTATCCTCTGATTCCTTTTGGACCAGGTTCACCCTTTGAGGAAGACAGAGAGAAAACAAAGGTGAACCTCTGCAGCGTTTAGGATTCAGAAAACGAAATTCTGATTATATTTAGATTATCCAGTGGATAGACTGACTGTTACATCTTCTTTGTATCTAAACTTACCTTTGAAAGTCCACGCAAACAGTAAAATCTCACCCAAAACAAAAAGCTAGTTTAAGGGTGACGGGATTGATGTGTTGATCATGCAGACATTGAAATAGCTTCTTAGAAGCCACAGAGCTGTTCAAACCCCAGAGAGGATGCACTGTGTTGGGCTCGAAACGCTGAAGAATCCAGGGTGGATGATTTGTATTATTTTCATCTCGATGGTTAGCAACAAGGGGGTTAGGGAATGCTACCTCTGATGTTCACAGTGGGGTTTTTTTCCACTCTGAGAACTGACACAGAGCTAAACTGAACTGTAGTGGTCATGTCATGTATCCAAGATTTGGAGTAAACCTCAGATATGTAAGGGATAAACACTTAATTCTCCATAAAGATGGTTCAACAAACTCTAAACTCGTAAAGATACAGTAGACGTGTCAGGGACTCATGTCTGTATCTGGATCCGTCTGAAGTGTCGACTCTTGAGAACAATTGCAACAAACCTGCATTCCTTTGTCTCCTTTGGGAAAACCCACAAACTCCACAACGCCATTGATCATTGGCTGGCCGGGGTCGCCGGGCAAGCCCACATCGCCCTGGATGCCGTAACCAAGGAAGAGAGAGCTGTTTACACCGGTCAGCGTGGCGACGAGGAGACGGCGAAAAGGCGAGGGCAGACAGTTTTGGGGCATTTATGGGGGACCGACCGGTGGATGTTGTGCACACGGTGAGCAGAGGAGTGAGGACATGTCGGCGGTGATGGTGAGAGGATGGTCCTACTGTAGTATCAAGTTAATGTCTTTAGATATTAAACTTTCATCCAAGAATCTCTGGAGGCGGAAAGGATCTGATCGAAATGGCCGAAATTTAAAAGCAATACATTGTACTTTTCCTCCATCTATGATTCAGAGAGCCATTCAGATTTTGGCCCCCTTCTTACGTAAGGTTGAGGCTCATCTTAATAATACTGCCCCCAATCTGAGTATCCCCTGCAACGGCTTGAGAGCTACCGGTACAATGGACCGCTAGGGCTAGCTAGCATTATGTCAGCTGTTTTCTTTTGTATTTCCAAGGTCAATCATGGACCTCCAAGCTTCACACCTGGGAGGAAAGCTTTGCAAGCTTCTCAACAGATGAGTTTGGATGTCTTAAACCAGCACAACATTATCAGGATCCAACCTTAGTTAAATGCTAAAGCATAGTTAACTGCTAATGAATGTATAATAAAGATTGTATTAATCTCAATAAAGCATGTGACATAACAAATAACATAATAAGTCAGTTAAACTTAATAAATAAGTTTGTTAGATTGACCTTAGATCCCCTGTTTATACATTTCTAGATCACACATTCAGTATTTTTCAGTACCTTTGGAACAATATTGACAAATTTAGATTACATTCACTTCTGCTTAACAAACTCCACAGCGTCTGGAAAAAGCTGCTGGACTGATGCTCAGCTGGACGAACCTCTCCTCCACCTCCTGCCCAAGCCTCCACCTCCTCCGACTCCTCATCTCTGCACCAACACGTCCTCCCCTCCACGGCTGTAAAGTTTGCTGCAATCACTGCTCCTCGTCCTCTTTAGCCGCTTGCTGCGTTATTCACCTTCTTTTTTACCACTTTTATAGCGAAACCCCACCACATCCGTTTGTGTGTGTGTGTGTGTGTGTGTGTGTTTTGAAGACATCTTCTGCTCCTAGCCTTCCCTTGCCGTGTTACCTTATCTCCTTTGTAGATAGTGAGAGTTTGTTCGCTTCTTAGTGACCCGTCGCCGGGAGTACCACTGGGTCCGGGAAGACCCACGTCGCCCTGAATCCGAGATACACACAACACACCGTTAGCCAATCAGGAGGATTCGTGGAAGGGGGTGGAGGGGAAACAGGAAGAGGAAGGAGGTCAGAGAGGAAAAGAAGTAATTAGAGATATAATAAAAGAGAAGGAGGAAGGGGAAGTAATGGATGTATGGAGTGGGATGGACGAAGCAGATAGAAAGATAGACTACATCACCAGAACTATGTGGACACCTGGATATAAATCTCATATGACATTGCTTAACATCCAAAACTGTGAACATAAATTAGCAGCTACAACAGCCTCCCCTTCCTCACTGTAGACTTAAAACTTAAGGAGGGGGTTGGACTTTGCAGAGTGCTACTGCATACGTGAAAAACAGCTGTATTAAGATTTTCGTGGCTCCAAAAGAAGCTATGAGAAACCAGATAAATTGCCTCAAGTGGTTTTGTTGTTACCCAATTTTTTTTTGTTCCTATAAGCGACCATGTCTCCTCTTCCTTCTTTGCAAAATTTTAACTTCATATGCTCCCACTTGGCCTCATTATACAGAGATACAACATTTAATTATATTTCTATGCAGATGATACACAGCTGTATCTTCCAGTCACGGAATCTCTGGGAAATATATAAAATATATAATTAAATAAATGGATTTCAGCAAACTTTCTTCAGTTGAAACAAGATAAAACAGACATCCTTATCAAATAATCACTTTAAAATACTTTGACAGGCCTTCCAATAAATGTGGTGTGACTGCATCAGTTTTGATCCAAAACACTCCATCATGTTCGTCAAAGTTATAGAGGAGTACACTTCTAAATCAGTGGACTATTAGGCTATTATCATTATTTGGCTTTGAGCACATACTTTTGGTCATGTAGTCTACAAAGACAGATAGATTGTTAAATTGGAATTATATATATTTAACAGATAGATAGATAGATAGATAGATAGATAGATAGATAGAAAGAAAATAAATACAATAAGTTATGAGTAAATTAATGCAAAGAGGAAAACTTGAGGAAGGATAAAGAAACAGAGTGAAAGGAGAAAGAAAGAGTGAAAAGTGGGAGAAAGATCTCAGGAAAACTTCATCTTGATTTTCTTGTTGATCAATGGTATGAAATTTCGAGCCTTTGTTTTCCACAACAGCTCAAAATAAAATAAAAAAAATGCCAAGCAGGGTAAATTTCATCCCACAGATACGTCTCTCAACAGGCTCGACAGTAGATCCAGCTGTTCCCACATTCAGTACAACCCTGAATCTGTCCCGAGTTCAGTGTTCGATGGTTTGGTTGAGCATAACATGCATGCAGTGTGTGAGGACTGTTAGTACTCGTGTGCGATTGTTCAAAATGAGATGAGTGGGTGGGTGGATGGGGGGGTTGAGGAGTTTTCAAGAGCAGGCAATTGGAGTACAAATCCCAGAGTTCACCACCAGATGCCCCACAAACAGGATTAATTAAAAAGGGAAGATGTAGTGCAACGTGAGAAGTAGGAGCGAGTGATTCCAGCACCAGTTACAGTCCACAGGTCGTCCTCCAGATTGACAGCTCAGACATTTGATGAGTTTTATCTCTTATCTCTCTTTAATTACGGATGTTTTCTTGATTTGAGGATATTTTAAGCCACTGAATGCACCACAGTCAGGTTGCGGTAAAGCATGGTCTCATCAAGATCTCATTTTCTTTCTTATTCCAGAGAAAAACTCAAGTAAAATCTCTGAACTGTCATCCATCTGGGAGGGAAACAAGTGTGTGATGCCGCTGGTCAACTCACAAAAAAATAACTGAAGCAGATTTTGAATCCGTTTTTTAAAGAATAAGTTCACCCAAAAGTGAAAATCCAATCTTAATGTCCTCACCCTCGTATCGTAGTCTTAAACAACTGAAGTAGATGTCGACTACTGACTGTAAGCCAAGTCTACGGAAGCCCCTGGATCCCAAATTGATTAAAAAAGACGTTATTTACACCCTTTTTTAAAACCAAAATCTTCACTGTAGCTGCTAAGCTAAAGGCATTAGCACACACGTATCTAAACCCGCCATTAGGGCTGTTAAATAATGTTTTTTCAAGTCAATTTGGGATCTCAGGGCTTTTGAAGAAGATACTGATACTGAGATACTTATTTCCATTTTGGGTGAACTGTTCCTTTAAAAAGCCCGATCAGGATTTGAAATGAAACACTGAATCCAGACGTGATTT
Source organism: Spondyliosoma cantharus (assembly GCA_900302685.1). Lineage (NCBI taxonomy): Eukaryota > Metazoa > Chordata > Actinopteri > Spariformes > Sparidae > Spondyliosoma > Spondyliosoma cantharus. The sequence continues at coordinate 14,962 of OMLP01025842.1, read as the reverse complement.
TGAGTGAGTTTGTTTGTGACATGACTCAGCGGCAGCTCAGGTCATTTTGAAAGAACAAACCAGACTGAATCAAGTAGAGGGTTCATGTGATCTTTTTATCATACAGAGTGCAACAAACAGTTCAGTAGCCTGTCAATGTGGGGGATGGAGAGAGGAGGGTGGAGAGGATGGAGAGGATGGAGGGATGGGTGGGGTTAAGGAGGGAAGGATGGAATGGATGGATGGTAAATTAATGTTGGACGGAAGAAGAAGTGCAGGTTGCCGAGAAAACACCACCGGTCAGATTTTAACATGCACAGTATTATGTCCAACCAAATTATTTTACAAGCATGCATACAAGCATAAATGCACACACAAACACACACCTAGGACCCAGCTAGAGCACTCTAAGCCTGCCGTTGTGTAGCTGTTGTGTATGTGAAGAGAAAGTGTAAAAATCACAAGTCCAAAGGTACGAGATTTAACGCAACGGTGTCCCACAGGGGTCGATACTGGGACCGTGTTCATTTTCCAACTTGCTAACGCTTCATCATTTGCTCATGGAATGAATAAGAAACATTCTTTAGGAAACTTTAAGGCTACGTTGATGCCACCCATTGCTTCATCGGCTACCATTTTGACCATGAAGTGACCATATTTGGATGAGAGGGTGGAGCCGGGGAGGATATCCTGACTAAGGACACGTCCTAAATCACATCCTGCTTCATCGTCTGTTTTACTCTAACTTGGACCATAATTTACTAAATGAACATCATGCTGTGTTGAAGAAGACTTGAAACTAGAGATTGTCATCCGGAAACTGTTTACTGAGGTTATACTGTAAATCAAGCGAGAAGTAGGGTCATTTTCTCATAAGCTTACATAGAATCAGACTTCTTTTTGCAACCAGCACTTTCGCATTGGTTTCACGTTTCAGACCCAGAAGCTCCATCCGCATTTTAAACTTCAAGTCAATCTGTTTTTTAATTATTTTCAAAGAACCTGTGAGGGTTGAATCAGATCCATTTTTGTACAAAAAACTACAAAATTTCACAACTCCTGGAGAATGTTTCTTCTGCATCCTGTTGTAGATTAACTTTAACATCATTGTGTACTACGGTGATAAGTCTACCGCGTGTTAGCCAAACGTAGTTGAGCATAAAGACTGCAGGAAGGCAAAAGTAGCTCACTCACAATAAATAGCTAAAGAAAAGATGCTTAAAATAAATCTGACAAGACAAAAAAACTAAATCATATGATTCATTAGAAAAGTTCACCCAAGACGATTGACGATCTTTGTGTCAAAGGTTTACCATTAAAGTTTATCCTTGTAGGTTTTTACACTTTCTCTGGTCCTTGAATGATGAAATCATGGAGATAAATCCTCCGTGTCACTTACATTTGTATGTCATTGCTCAGGTTGGTATTAACACTAACTAGAAAGTCAAATACTAATTCGACTGTGATTCTTCTCTGTTTATGTGTTATGTTCAGATGTTCAGCAAGCCATTAAATGTGTGTGATGTAATCCCTACGGACTCTATATGAGCTCTTCAGTCAACAAAGCGTACCTTGTCTCCTCTCTCGCCTTGATATCCGTCACTACGGCTCCCCTGAAAACAACAAGGGTTAACTCGGAGGAACAAGAGCATTTAAAATGTGAAACTGAGACCTGTGTAACTGCTGTTTACTGTCCTATAATAGAATATAATCATCACTTTACTCTGTTACTGTACTTACCACTGGCCCTGGGGGACCGGGAGGACCAGGCGGGCCCTAAAGAGGGACGACAAAATCAGAACCAGCAACACAATTACAACTAATTCACAAATGCTTCAGATTAAATACACTAAATCACAATATTCTGGAGAAGAGGACCAGATGATGAGTTTACGTACGGGGAATCCTTCCGGGCCATTTGGACCAGTGAACCCAGGTGGACCACCAGGACCTCTGACACCCTGCAGAGAAATAAATACATATATATAAATCTTAGTATTTCGTATAACTGACAGCAAGTGTTTAACTAACTTTGCATTGAATATTCATTTCATATCGCTCAGTTGTGTTATTTTATATTGAGCATAATCTGTTGTTGCACAGTGAGCAGATAAAAGTGAAAGTCTTACAGGAGCACCGTCCCGTCCTGGTAAACCTGGTAAACTCTGAATGAGGGAAAAGAAAAAACGGATAAATTAACAACTCATCAAAACTTCTTCTAATAACATAAACATTGTTCATTTCTGCCTCAAAGTACAGGCGACATGCTGACATAGGATTCGGACTAATGGCACAAATGTTGTTAGTTATTCAGTTTAACTTTGGCGCCATCTGCTGGACAAACTGCAGGACTGCATTAGATAATGATACATGAACCGTATCAATGTGGTTGGAACTCCACAATTACTTTAAACAGGAGGACAGTGATGGGAAAATAATGGGAAAAGAAACAAAACAATTCTTTATACTTTCTTGGGCTCGTCTAAACACGTTGATGCACGTCGTTCAAAATGTGTTTCGGTCTTGAAATCCTCAAAGGGTTTCGTGCTTCAAGAGTTTATTTCATTGAATCTGTCGAAAAGTATTTGAGATATCGCCAAAAAACTAAACGACAAATAGACAAACTACAGGACTGCAAACACAAACTTGTTTGATAAAGAAAATAAAAAAACTTGTGCCATCTGTTTAAAGGAAAGTAAAGATGAAGGAAAGTCAAGAAAAACTAAAGAAGAAAAGTCAGGAGATAAAGAAAAGAAATTAAAAAAAAAAGAAAAGGAACGAAAGGAAAGAAAAGTCAAGAAATCAAAAATAAAAGTAGAAAAAAACTGAGGAGGAAAAGTCAAGAGAAAAGAAATGGTCACATTTTGTTAACAAAGCCGATTAAACCTATGAACTTGTTTGTGTGCGTTAATCTGAATCTGCCAGTGAGACGTTACCGCGAAGCCGTCGCCAGAGATGTATCGAGGTTCTCCTTTCTGACCCTTCGGCCCGAAAGGCCCCTGTTGAGGAGGAGAGGACGCCATCAGTGACGATAAACTTTATATTCTCTACATAGCAGGATCCAAAAACACGTAGGGTCGAGTTAAAGTTTGTGCTCACAGTGTATCCAGGTGCTCCAGGTCCGCCTATCCCCCCGAACCCGGGCTCTCCGGGATCTCCTCTGGTGCCGTTACAACCGTCGTGTCCTGGTGGTCCTCTGTTGCCCTCCTGACCGGGGTGACCCTGCAGAGAGGAGGAGAGGTACATGGTATAAATACAAAAAAAAAATACAAAACAACTCATGAGTTCGAGCTGAAATAGACAACCTGACAACCATCTGCACTTTTTTTCTTTACGGACCTTGAGTTTTACATTCTTGACTGTTTTGTTGTCCTAAATTTGTTGCCATCTGAGATTTTAAAGCCATAAATCTGTGAGAAAACTCTCTTACCCTCTGAGATTAAAGCTGTAAATTGACAAGAAAGAATCTCAAATATCGTCGGAGATAATAAAGTCATGTATCTTGTATTTTTACTCACAGGTACTCCATCGCGTCCTGAGAACCCCGGCACTCCCATCGGCCCCTGTGTCAGGACGCAGAGTGTTAATTATAATCATATAACCATATTATTTGAATTAAAGTTTATATATTTAGCTTTGCCGTTAACGTAACGTCACCTTGTCTCCTTTTGGGCCGGATGGTCCTTTCAGTCCACCGTGGCCTTTCTCTCCTTTAGGTCCCGGATGCCCGACGCCACCGCGAGGCCCCTCCGGTCCGGGCTGACCGACATCACCCAGAAGCCCGGGACGACCCTGAAACAAGAGAGGAAGGATTATAACTACCGTTTATCCCCATTGTTGGTTATGTTCTTGCTGAATCGGTGAGTCGTTGGGTTATAAAGTGGTGAAAGATGTTGATCAGCGCTTGTAATGACCCAAAGATATCCAGTTTAATGTGACGGAGGAGTGAAGAAAACAGAAATATTTTGTGAACCGTCGTCATCGACTGAACTCGACTCTGATCCTAGCCGATATCTGAAACAACCTTTCATGGGCGTGAAAGGGTTCATTTGTCATGTTTAACCCTTTAAACTGAAGATTAATGCAGCTGTTTCTATTTTGCTGGCCGTTAGCTAAAAGCACAATGGCTTTACCTGATCAATTAAGGGCCACGTGCATGTGATTAACCCCAGATAATATCAGCCGCTTGATCGGCTATCTGCTTTTTACCTGCTCAAAACTCTCATTAATATACTGGCCTTCAAAATTCTGCTTTTGGTCTGCTGACTACAGTTTGCGACAGGCTGTTAGGTGATTCAAAGCCTTCATTTCCCTCCTTTGATAGACATCCTCACACACCGTCGTCGACCCAGCAAGGTTTATCTTTGTGTTTTGGATTCGATTGGGTGTGTTTACTCGAGACGGGAACAAGTCCGGGCGGAAAAAAACCCAGCTGTGGAGCTTTTCTTTTTCTTTTTCTTTTTTTTTTTTCTCATG